>PVJC01049411.1:0-12190 GCA_004026665.1 Murina feae | reverse complement strand
CTGGTTAGGACCTGGAGGCCTGGTTAGGACCTGGAGGCCTGGAGGCCTGGTTAGGACCCGGAGGCCCGGCTAGGACCTGGAGGCCCGGTTAGGACCTGGAGGCCTAGCTAGGACCTGGAGGCCTGGCTAGGACCTGGAGGCCCGGCTAGGACTGTGGAGGGCAGCCTGCGCTCTGGGCACAATGAGCACCTCACCACACGGAAACAAAGTCAGTTTGGGCAAGGCGAGGAGGAGAGAGCAGCCGCTCAGTCCTGCGCACAAAACGCCCCCGAACAATCAGCAGCAGGGAGGCGGCAGGCTGAGCCCACAACCCGTTCTCCCCGGGAGAAGCCGGGCTGGGTTCCAACGACTCGTCTCAGAACATCTACTGCGGCTCCTGCTCCGCCTGGGGACAAGGATGAGCGCGGATGGCATTTAATTCACATCTGGGTGACTCTATTCAAAGTAGCATTGCTGCCCTCCCCGAGCAGCACCCCCTCAGCATTAACTGCAGAGCACATGCTGCCCACGACCCCTTTCTCTTCTAACCCCTCCCCTTGCTCACCCCACACCCGCTCCTTGTTGGTCGAAAAGTCATATTCCCGCCACTCTCTCAGATCCTTAAAAAGGCCTGAGACTAAGATTCCTTCCGCCCTGCACCTGTGATTCAACCGCTACCCTGTACCCATTCTACTTCCACAGTAACACTCATCTTCCCATCAGTCCTTAGCCTCCCTCCGTCTCTCAGCCAGACAGACCTTTGTAATAACCTTGCAATCGATTCCCTTCCCCACAGGCTCTGCACTGCAACTAACCCACCCTGCGAAAGCACAGGCTCTCTTCAGCCCCTGCGCGAAGACCTGCAGCGGCTCCCACGCCTGCAGACCCAGGCGAGCCGTGGCCTTGTGGGGACGGATCCATCGACTTTCCTTTTCTCCTTCATCCAACACAATTTCTTGTCCTCAACTGTGCCTTTTTATTTTTATTTTTAAAGGTAGCCCCTGGCCCCTTTCACTCTTTGTTTATTTTTGGAGGGGGGGGGGTAAGAGAAATAGGAACATCAATGAGAGAGAAATATCCATCAGCTGCCTCCTGCATGCCACCAACTGGGGATGGAGCCCGCAACCAGGGCATGTACCCTGACTTGGAGTCGAACCTGTGACCTCTCAGTACAAGGAATGACACTCAAACAACTGAGCCACACCTGCTAGGGCATGAACCAATTTTTATAATTATGAACGATATTTACTGTATTGTCCGGCGTATAAGACGACTTTTTAACCCAGGAAAATTTTCTCAAAAGTTGGGGGTTGTCTTATACACCCAGTCATCTTATACACTGGAAAAAACAGTAAGTCATAGGATTAAAAAAATTCATATACTATAGCTTCAAAAATGGTCTATCTGGCAGACTTCCTTAGACTCTGATTTCATAAAGAATATTTTTACCCCCCCCCCACACACCATGCCAAAAAAGCAGATCACATGGAAATATGTCAGAATTCTGGAAGATAAACTCCCAACGCAATCCACCAGTAAGATTGCAAAGTTTACTTCTTAAAACTTTTAATACAGAATCAGAGCAATTTATATATATAAAAGCCTAAGCAACCAGATGACCAGTTGATCAACCTGTTACTATGACGTGTACTGACCACCAGGGGGCAGATGCTCAATGCAGGAGCTGCCCCTTGGTGGTCAATGCACTCCCACAGGGGCTGGATGAGCAGGAGTGGCACTGCGCCTGCCCAGGCCCAGGCTCCTCCCTGACCGCCTGCCGCTTTGCAACTACTACATCCCTCAGGGGGAGGGCGGGAAGAGATTAACCAAAGATCTTACATGCACATTAGAAGCCTGGTCCACGATTCGGTCCCTCAGCCTGACCTGCAGGGATCGACCCCAAACAGCAGTCTGACATCCCCCGACAGGTCCCAGATTGCAGAGGGCACAGGCGAGGCTGAGGGACCCCACCAGTGCATGTGCCCGGGCCCCTAGTCATGTAATGAGACACTTTTACAACACTGCTTGCTGTATTTTACTTCATCAACACACTAAGTATGTTTTGCCGTAAAATTATCAAAGGAAAAAGTTCTTAACTGACATCCAACTTTATATATGAAATCTGTTCAGAAGACCTTCTCAGCGGGAATGTGTTTTTTGGAAAGTAAAGTGGCCATCTGATTTGAAATAGACTCACACTCTTTGACCCCAGCCATGCCAACTCTGGAACCCATCCTCAGGAAATGCAGATCAAACTGATATACAACCGCAAAACCCTGGATACCAGTGTTCAATAATGAGGAAATGATCAATGTATTGCGATAGATCCACAAGAGGTGCCGTAACATATTATGAAGGCATTCAAAACGGTTTCACTCTCTTCTAACATTTACAGGGACCACAAAAGACCCAACTAGTCAAAGAAGTTCTGAGAAAAACAAAGCAGGAGACATCACATTACCTGATTTCAAGCGATGCTATAAGCTATAGTCATCAAAACAGCAATTCTGGCATAAAAATAGGCAAACAGTCCAAAGGGACAGAATCCAGAGTCCAGGAATAAACCCACGCGTATGCGGTCGGGAGCCAAGCACAGTCTCTCCATAAGTGCTGCTGTGGTAACTGTATATTCACCACATGTATATTCACATGTAGAAGAATGAAGCCCATGTTCCACACTGCGCACAAAAACAAACTTAAAATGGATTAAAGATTTAAATGTAAGCTTGAAATCATAAAACTCTCTAAGGAAACAGAAATAAAGCTCCTTGACATGAGTCTCGATGACGGTTTTTTGGGTATGATAGCTACAGCACCAGCAACAACATAAACCATCACCAAGGGGACCACATCAGGCTGAAAAGCTCTGCAGGGCTCAGGGGACCACCCACAGAGTGAAGAGACAACCGACTGAGCGGTGAGAAGTCTTAGCAAACCACATACCTCAGGAGGGGTTAATACCCACAACATTAAAACAACTCATACAACTCAGCAGCAAAACAAAACAAAACAAAACAAAACAAAACACCCAACAGCTAATAAGGCAATTCAAAAACAGGCAAGGCTGGCTGGTGTGGCTCAGTGGTTGAGCGTGAACTTATGAACCAGGGGATCACAATCGATTCCCAGTCAGGGCACATGCCCGGATTGGGGGCTCGATCCCCAGTGGGGGGCGTGCAGGAGGCAGCCGATCCATGATTCTCTCTCATCATTGATGATTGTCTCTCTCTTCCTTCCTCTCAGAAACCAATAAAAATATACTTAAAACAAAACAAAAACAGGCAAAAGACCTGAACAGACATTTCTCCAAAGACATATGAAAGGCCAACAGATACATGAAAAGCTGTTTACGATCACTAGTCATTAAGGAAATGCAAATTACAACCACAATGAGATACTGACCACTCAACCTGTTGGAATGGCCATCGTCAAAAAGACAAGAAGTCACTGATGCTGGCGTGGGTGTGGGAAAGGGAACCTCTGCTCTGTGGGTGGATTGTGAACCGGTACAGCCACTGTGGGAAACAGCACGGAGGATCCTCAAAAAATTCCAAGTAAGAGCACATGATCTGGATATTCCACTTCCGGGAAACGACCCAGAGGGGACGCAAACGTGTCCTAATAAAGACATCTCACCCGAACGTTCACAGCAGCCGAGACATGGAAACCACCAGGGTTCTACCGACGGACGAGCGCAGAGAGGCGTGGTGCGTATAGTGCACCATTACCCAGCCATCGTAATGAAGAGATCCTACCATTCGTGACATGGATGGACCTGGAGCGCATTGTGCCGAACGAAATGTTAGAGAAAAACAAATATGGAAGATGTCACTAAATCTGAAAAATAAAACAAATAAACCCCCAAAACACATAGAAAAAAACATCACACTTGTGGTTACCAGATGCAGAGGGTGGAGGGAGAATTGGAGGAAGGTGGCAAAAGGCACAGACTTGCATCTATAGGGCAAGTCGCAGGTATGTGATTAATATACAACCTAATGACTCCAGCCAACACTGCTCTTGCTGGGGGAAAGCCTGAGAGTTGGCATCATAAGGAAAACTTTTTCCTGTTCTTTTCTTTTATTGTTCTACTAGAGGCCCAGTGCATGAATTTGTGACCAATGGGGTCCCTTGGTCTGGCCTGCACCCTCTCGAAATCCGGGGCCCCTCAGGGGATGTCAGACTGCTGGCTTTGCCTGATCATTGCAGGTCAGGCTGAGGGACCACACTGGTGCATGAATCTGTGCACTGGGCCTCTAATGTGCATATAAGATCTTTGGTAAATCTCTTCTCACCCTCCCCCTCTCCCCCTTCCCACTGAGATTCATCAGTCTGTTCCATGTTTCCATGCTTGTGTGTTGAGTGTCTGCCCCCTGGTGGTCAGTGCGTGTCATAGCTACCGGTCGAATGGTTAGATGGCTGCTTAGGCTTTATATACATAGAAGATCGATATGAGAACATGTTAGCTGAACCCAAAGTGGTAACCATTTCACAGTGCATGTAAATGAAACTATCATGCTGTACGCCTTAAACTTATACGGGCATGCATGTCAATTATTTCTCAGTAAGACTGGAAAAAAAATAAACAGTGCCTAAGAAATGGAAAAAGTGGTTTTAGATGTAGAAAAACGCACACACTGCAACTAAAAGAAAACCAATCAGGATACATACACGGAAGATGGTATAATCTCAAAACTTAAAAAGGGCGTTTGGATACACACATCTAGGAAAGACAACAAAAACTACTCTGAAATGTTGGCAATAGCCTTAGATGGTGGGGGTAGGTGGTGTCTTTAACTTTACACAATCCTTTTTAAATGTCTACTAATGGCCCTGTGTGATTTTGATAATCAGAAAAAAAACTTCTAAAAATAACATTTAAGCATCTATTATTTTATAGATGCATTTTGTATCCATGGTCAGTTACCAGCCACCTTATCTTTGAGAAACTTGGAAAGTGCTTTATGATGTGAAATGTCCTGGGTCCATATTTCAATGCACTATTGCCCTCGAACCACTTCCCAATGAGAACACGGGCTTTGGAGGTGCAGGGTCTGCTTGGAAAATATGATGGGACAAGAGAGGGGGGTAAGGAACCCTGAAGAGAGGCTCCCTGGCAGGTCCGCAGCTCAAGCTGCTAAAGAACCTCTCACGGAAAGGCTGGTGTCCACAGCGAAGGTTCATATTGGTTCAACTTTAGAATGAGCCACAGCAAATTTTCATTAAGAACTATTTTGGCCATTCTTACTCCAAATAATGAAATAATGCTCTCCAGATTCGTAAGAGGAGCATATTTACATATAAAGAGATTTTTAAGGATTAAAATCTAATCCACAGCTCTGTGATTCTAACCTCAACTGGATCTACAGAAGCAGGCAGGAGAAGCAGAAAGCGCACTGGCCCTGGGCTCCATTTTCTCTCCCCACTAACTAGCTTGTGGTGTAGGGACACTCGATCTCCTAGCTCCATCTCTAAAATGAGGGGAATTAGACCACTTAATTGAGGTTTCTACAAATTCTTAAAAAAATAATTCCATGCCCTGGCCAGTTTTTCCCAGTGATGAGAGCATCAGCCCTCGGACTGCAGAGTCCTGGGTTGATTCCCGGTCAAGGGCATGTACCTAGGTTGTAGGTTCCCCATCTCCAGTTGGAGTACATGTAGGAGGCAGCTGATTGGTGTGTCTCTCTCACGTCAATGTTTCTCTCTTCCTTCCACTCTCTCTAGAAATCAAAGGAGGGAAAAATATCCTCGGGTGAGGATTAAAAACAAACAAGCAAGCAAACAAACAAATGATTCCAGGTTAATATTTCTATAATCTTCCCAAACATCTCCTTTCCCTAATTCTCAGCAGTAATAAACTTTCCATTGGATTAACCTTTGTGGTATAACACTTCACAAAATTGTAAACAAAATTTTATACTATTCATTTAAAAAATACACAATGTCTACAAGACTTATCCTATAACATTTTGGTAGATCCTATTAAACATTTCTTAGCAACTATCCTATGACCCATCTAAAGCCTCAGTTAGAAATGATTGCTCAACATACATTACACATATAGGGCACATGACATATTACGCAACAACTGCCAGAACGTTTAGCAACAGGCACTGTAGCATCCCTAACACCATTCAGAACATTGAAGACCAGAGGTGTTTCTTTCAGATGTCTAAAACAAGAGCGTACTATGTCCATCAAGCGTCTCTACACAGAACATTAGGTAAAATGACGTCATTTCAGTTTTAAAACCACAAGAATATGCATTCCGGGAGTGAAACTCTCTGTAAGTAAACATTTCAGAATGAACCAAATCCTATATATAAGTATTCCAGCTTCACAAGCCATTTTGAGTAAGTTAAATAACATCTATGACATTTTTTAAACTTTTAAGATAGAAAAACAGCCACATTTTAATTTGATGTTTACAAATGATTGATTTTTAGCCAGAGCAATCTGCCTTCAGCTGAAGCTTTTCCTGTTTCAGAAGGTACTTGTTGAATTTCAGGAAAAGGGACACAGTGCTCACCACACATATTTTTGAGCCTAGAAAACAAACACTCATACAAAATACGAAAGACATAAAATGGAGTTTTTCAAAAAAGACAATGCAAATTTTACTATTTTGGACACACTTTCTATCTAAAATTCTATAAAATCACCGTTAATTGCTGACCTTTTCCTCACCCTCAATATTTCTAGGTGAATCACAGATTGGGTTCGAGTCTGAGGTTTAAAAAGAAAAGTATGACATTTATGGAGGTCTCATTTCCCCCAGCATCTTAGCCAATAGCCTAATCTATAATAAAAGCATATAATATGCAAATTGACCAAGCGGCCAAACAGCAGAATGACTGTCCAGATGACCACACCATGACACCCACTGGTGCCAGGCCAGCAAGGCAGGTGTGATGCGATTGGCTGGGGGCCTGGCCATCGCCTGATGATCTCCCCGCACAGGAAGGCCCAGGCCACTACCCTCAGGCAGTGGTGGGTGGGTGGGGTCTCCCTCTGAGGGGGATTGATGGGGAGCCCGTGCCAGGTGGGTGGGGCCTACCTCTTTGGGGCAATCCATGGCAGGGCTCCCAGACTGAGGGCTTAGGTGGGGCAGAGGAACACCCCCACACACACACAGTGCACGAATTTAGTGCAACCGGGCCTCCAGTGTTAAATAACAGTGGAACCACTGTTCCATTCTGAGTTCAACAGCTTCCCAGAAGTTTTGTTGTTGTTACAGATAATATAATTTCTAAAATGGGGGTGGGAGGGATGTGGTGTAATGGGATTACCTACCTCAATCCATAAATCCACTACTGCAGCCCACAGCTGGGTACCCAGATTCACAGAAGGAAATGACCCCAGCTCATTCCCTTCTCAATGTTTCTGCACTGAAGGGCTGTGCCCACGACAAGTAAAACCCAGTCACCACTGACCTAGCGCCTTCTGCGGGCAGCATGAGGCTAGTCACACCCGCATGCCGTTTCATTCACCCCTCAGAGCAGCTCTGTAAGAAACATTCGATCACCTCCACGGAGCAGGCGAGAAAGCAGCGCCCGAAAGAGCCGGATGCAAACCCAGGGCGGCCGGCTTCCCCGGTGAAGTAAGCTGCTCTTTCTTGTAAGCTGCGCCGCACGAGTCCCTCAAACATGGGCTCAAGTTTTGCTGAGGTTTCCCAAACATAACCACTGCACGGCAACAGACACACCGATTGTAGCAAGACACCCATCTACTCGGTAATTAATTCAGTCTTGTCAAGAGGACAGGCTGCACAAGGAGACTCCGTCTTACACACAGGGACTATGTCACAGGCACCCGGGCTGGTCTTTCCCGCAGCACACTGAGGTATGGTAAGGTCCTGCCCTGGCTGGTTTGGCCCAGTGGGTAGAGCGTCGGCCTGTGGACTGAAGGGTCGGTCCCAGGCTGCTTCGTCAGGGGCACATGCCCTGGCTGCGGGCTGGATCCCCAGCGGGGAGTGTGCAGGAGGCGGCCCATCAGTGATTCTCACTCATCATTGGTGTTTCTCTCACTCTCTTCCTTCCTCTCTGAAATCAATAAAAACAGGTTCCAAGAAATAAAGTATCTTAAGGACCTCACAGAGAGAGCCAGCCCAGAGTTGTCCTCACGGATGTTAGTGGATGAGACACACCTTCCACCCGGCTACACCTGTTGAGAAGCAGTCATCTCAGGGGAAAATGAGGCAGAAGAGGCTGGAAGGGGTGTTTACACTCAGACGCGGCGGGCTTCTGCTCGCCGTCCGGTCCCTCCGAGCCTTACTCATCCTCGTTCCCCGAGTGCGAGGACTCACAGTCACACGGCGCCTGTTTGCATCATTCCTGCAGCCAAACCAGTCGGACGGGCAGCCTCCCGGGGAGCCAGGGCTCCGGCTGTCACCCCAAAGGGGGAAGCGGCGCGGCCATGTCTCCGGGAATTCCATCCAGGCTGGTCCCGAGGAGGGCAAGCCCGGACGGGCGGGCGCGGCGGACACTGAGTCACGGCGGCTCGTGGGCTCGACATCAAGGCCGACGAGGCTCTGCCCTCCGATTTCTCCCCGCAGCCACGCAAAACCCCCCGGGAACAGAGCAGAACCCGCGCCGCGCCGCGCCGGGTCCCGGGGCGACCGCCCTCAGCGGGGTCCCCGCCCAGAAGCGACGCCCCACGCCCCGCGGGCCCGAGCGGTGAACTTCCCGCACCTCCGTCGCGCCCCCTCGCCCCCCGCTGCAGGACGGGAACCCCGAAAAGCAGAGCCCAAGGCGGGGGCACAGCCCACGTGGGTCCGCGGGAGCCGGTGCGCCCCGCGCCCGGGAGGCGGGGGCCGAGCTGCGCGCGCAGTGCACCGAGGAGCGCGCCCCGGGCGCTCGGTCCCGAGAGCCGACCGGACGGCGCCTCTCGATGCTCCTGCTCCTCACGGGCCCGCGGGCTCGCGGAGTCCCACCCTCCGGGGGGCGAACCCCTCGCCCGCGCCCCCCGCCCGACCGCCAGCCTCAGGGGAACCCCGACCCCGGGCGCTGTAACCACCCGACGAGCCCGAGTCCGCCGCCCCGCGCCTCGCCCGCAGCGCCCAGAGCGCGGGACGCTCCCGCCGCCCGAGGCCCCCCCCCGGGCGGAGGCGGAGGGCGGAGGGCGGCGCTCACCGCGATGACATTGACGAAGGTGGTCTTGCCCGAGTACTGCAGCCCCACGAGCGTCAGCTCCATCTCCTCCTTCCAGAAGAGCGAGCGGAACCAGTCCAGCAGGCGGGAGATGAGCGCCAGCATGGCGGCGGCGGGCGCGGGGCGGCGGCTTCCACGCGAGCGGGCCTCGGCCCCGACCCCCAACGGCTGCGGGCCCCGGCGCGGGCGGGCGGGCGGACGGACGCGGGCGGGCGGGCGGCGGCGGCCGAGCCGGGAAGCCGAGCGGTCACATGACGCCCCTCCCCCGCGGCCCTGCGCCGGCGCGCGCGGCAGGAGCGGCGAGGACCCGCGGCGGGGAGCGGCCTCCGCCTGCAGCGCCCCCTGCCGGCGCCTCCGCGCGGTGCCGGGCCGCCCGCGCTCCTCCCGCCGCCTCCTCCCCCTGCTCACTGACACTCCCTGTTCCTAGCGAGCGCGCTCGGGTTGATGGTGAGAGGAGGGGCGGCGGGGAGAGAGGGACACGATGAGGGGGGCTCCTTCCCTCCTGCCGCCTGCCGGCCCCGCCGGAGCCGAACCCGCAGATGCCCGGCGGCTGAGCCGCCCTGTGCGCCCCTCTCCATAGTTAGGAGACCCAGCCCCCCGCGGCCCCGGAGAACCGGCGGCGGGAAGGACGGCTCTGCACCCGCTCCCCGACGCCCGGCTGTGTGACCTGTGCGAGGCGCGCGGCCTCTCTGTGCCTCGGTGACCGGAGGGGAAGGGACCGTCTGCCCCGGGGCGACCGGGCGGCGCTGCCGTCGAAAGGCTGTTCCTGTCGAATGGCCTCGGGGCCGCTCCTCGCCCGGGGCCGGGGGTGCGGACGCCGCTGGCCGCGCTGCAGCGGGTGAGGCACGCCTGCGGGGCCAGCGCGCGAGTCGGGCCGGTCGGGCGGGTGGTGCCCGCGTCCCCTTGGGCTCTGCCCACAATTAAGTCCAACGAACGGACTCGGACCCTGTGCTCGGGGCCGCGGCAGGCCCTGGGTCAAGGCCAGGCGTCCGCCCGGCTGTGGCGGCGAGGGCGGCAGCGAGAGGACGGACCCACGTGCTCGCCCCGTGGCTGCTGCAGAAGAGCAGCTTCTGCAACCGGGGTGCATCCTGAGACCCCACCCGACTCACCGCCAGAAAACGGGCCCAGGAGGGTCATCCACACCTGGGGGACTAACCCTACCCACCCTACCCACCCTAATCCTAACCCTAACCCACCCTAACCCACTTTAACCCACCCTAATCCTAACCCTACCCCATCCTACCCCACCTACCCCACCTTAACCCACCCTAATCCTAACCCTAACCCACCCTAACCCCCCCTACCCCTAGCCCACCCTAATCCTAACCTAACCCCCCCTACCCCTAACCCACCCTACCCCTAACCCACCCTACCCCTACCCCTAACCTTAACCCCCCTAACCCGGCAGGATGAGCTTGGACCTAGGAGCCAGGAGGTCACAGCTCCATCCCGGTCAGGGCACAGGCCCGGCTGCGGGCTCGATGCAGGAGGCAGCTGATCCACGATTCCCTCTCATCATTGACGCTTCTCCCTCTGTCCCTCTCCCTTCCTCACAGGAATCAATAAAAACACATCAATAAATACATCAATAAAAGGAGAGTGTGGGCCTCAGGAGAGGAGAAGGGGGGGTTAGGGAGTCCCTTTTAGGACAAACGGGCCTCGTGCTTCTGAAGCTGAGCTACAGGCTCACCCTAAGGACAAAGTGAGACGTTTTAAGAAACGACGGAGCTCAAAGGGGGGAGAGGAGGCGCCCTACGGGGAGGAAGTCCCATCCTGGCTCACCCTCCCTCCCTGGAGAGCCACTTCCCTCTCAGTTGGTTGGTCGGTTGGTTGGTCGGTCGGTCGGTCGGAGGAGGAGGAGCTAAGACTGCAGCACCTCTGGCCCCAAACCTTCTGTTTCATAGGCGGCTCAGTGCGTGTGACCGGGCCCAGCGTGGGCAAGGGAATCGTTCTCAATTTCACTGTTTTACTTATTTATTTTAAATCTTTATTGTGGGAAGTATCACATGGGCCCCCTGTCCCCCCAGGGACCCCCTTCAGGCCCCCGCCCGCCCCAGGCCTCCACCACTGCACTGTCCTGTCCATGGGGGATGCACCTGTGCACACCCACCCACCCTCCCCCCTTCCCTCTGAGGTTCCACAGTCTGTTCCATGCTTCTAGGTCTCTGGGTCTATTTTTGTTCATCAGTTTATTTTCGTCATTATTTTTTAAAAAGCCATTTAAAAAAATACATTTTTATTGATTTCAGAGAGGAAGGGGGAGAGAGATGGAAACATCAGTGATGGGAGAGAATCATGGATCAGCTGCCTCCCACAGGCCCTCACTGGGGATGGAGACCACAACCCGGGCATGTGCCCTCCACTGGAATCGAACCCGGGACCCTTCAGTCCCCAGGCCTACGCTCTATCTGCTGAGCCACACCAGCCAGGGCAAGAGCCATTATTGTTATAGGGGAGTTTAAGGTTCACAGAAATTGAGCAGATCGAACAGGGCCTTCCCATGACCGTCCCCGCACCCCCTCACTGATTCTCTAACTGCATTTGTTCTGTTTGTTAGGATTCAGGAACCAATACCGCTCCATTATTACTCACAGGAGTCCATTGCCCACGTTTGGGTTCACTCTTGGGGTTGTACATTCTCTGGGGTTGCATCCACCCTCGCTGCATTACCCTAAGCATCCCCTGCGTCCCCGAGGCGCCGTACCATATCCCTGCCTGCCCCCCGTTGTAATAACCAAAAATGTCTCCAGACATTGCCCGATTGGGGGGGGCCTCAGCTGAAAACAACTGGGTTGGAAAATACTCCCCCCCCCCACCCTGGCCAGTTTGGCTCAGTGGATAGAGCGTTGGCCTGCGCTGAAAGGTCCCAGGTCTGATTCTGTCAGGGCACATGCCCTGGTTGTGGGCTCAGTCCTCAGTTGGGGGCGTGCAGGAGGCAGCGGATCAATGATTCTCATCACTGATGTGTCTCTCTCTGTCTCTCTTTCTCTCTGAAATCAATCAAAATATATTTTTATTGAGAGAAAAAGAGAGAAAGGTGTAGAAAAGTGAGATGTAAGTGA
>PVJC01049410.1:0-12189 GCA_004026665.1 Murina feae | reverse complement strand
TTCTTTCACCAGGTGGGGGAAGTTTTCTGTCATTATTTCTTCAAATAGGTTTTCAATATCTTGCTCTTTCTCTTCTTCTGGTACCCCTATAATTCTGATGTTGGTACGTTTGAAGCTGTCCCAGAGACTTCTTACACTATCTTCATACTTTTTGATTTTTCGTTTGTTTGTTTGTTTGTTTGGGCTTTTTTGGCTGGGTAGGTTTTGCTTCATATTTCATATCTTTGACTTGATTCTTGCGATCCTCTCGTCTGCTGTTGGACCTCTGTATATTATTCTTTATTTCAGTCAGTGTATGCTTAATTTCTAGCTGGTTCTTTTTCATATGCTCGAGGGTCTCACTAAATTTATCGGCAGTCTCTAGAATATTCTTGAAAAGTCTTGTAACCGTGGTTTTGAACTCTATATCCAGTTGTTTGCGTTCCTCCATTTCTGCCTTTTGTGTCCTGTCTCGTAGTCTCTGCATTTTGGCTTTCTGTGCTGGGTGTCCTATATAAGGCCCAGTGTTTCAGCCTCCCCAATCACCTGGGGTGGCTACTCTTGTTGTATGCCTTTGAAGGCTGGGTGCGCAGTCTTCTTGTAGTTATCACTGGGAGGTATCACTGGGGGGAAATGACCTGCAGGCCTTTCTCCTCGTTGTTTGGAGTTTGGATCTATTGGAGTTCTGTCTCAGCTGCAGATCCTTAGGTTGTGCTGCAGGGAGGCAGGCAAACAGCTTGGGCGGGGTTGTAGGTGGGGTGGGGCGGGGTCTCAGGATCACCGGGGGTGGAGCGACTCACAATGGCGTCCCCTCTGCTGATGCCGCAGTTTCTACCGGGTTTGGCTTTTCCAAACCCTGGGGTCTGCGCACGGTTCTCAGTCCCGGAATCTCCGCGTAAGTGATAGCTGCGAATAGCACTCCTAGAACGCCACTGGTCTTTCACCACCCCGTTGCCCTACAGCCCGCGTTGCATTCAGTGCGACCGGGAGTTTTTAATCTTCTGAGCCGTGGACCGGATCGCCGCTGCCGCTCCCTTTCACCCGCTCTGCCGCGCGCGCCGCGCCGCCGCGTCCGTACCTTGGACGCCTGGAGCTTCTGTTCAGTCTCAGAGCACTCCTCTTGCTTTCTAGGTGTAACGGTTCCCCTCCCTTGGTTCTGGCGGATGGCCGTTTATCTGAATGGTTGTATTTCTATAATATAGGTGTGGAGGCTGTGCATTTAGGTATATACCTCATGCTGCCATCTTGGTTTCTCCCAAAGCAGTATTTTTACCAGTAGCCTATCACTATAGTGTGCTGAAATAGTAACACTCTTAATATCTTTTATTTGGGAGAATAGCACAATGCCACTGAATAACTTAGTCCTTAAGAAGTTTAATACACAAATGAATACTCAATATAGTAATGAAGTATATGCATGAAGACAAGCAGCTCTTGCTATTACAACCATACTCTGGACATGAAGAAGGGGGGATAAGGGAAAAAACAAGCCCAGCTCAACAATGTCTGCTTACCTTCACCTGAGGATAGTTTTTCCCCATTGATTTTGAAAGAAAGTGGAAGGGAGGGAAGGGGGAGGAAGGGAGAGAGAGATGGTGGGGGTGGGGGTGGGGGAAGAAGGAGGACAGAGAGAGAGAGGCATCATTGTGAAAGACATATTGATTGGTTGCCTCCCACATCTGCTCCGATCTGATATCCAATCTGTAACCTGGTGCAGAGGCCCGGTATACAGATTCGTGCACTGGTGTGGCCCCTCAGCCTGGCCTGCGCCCACTCGCAATCTGGGATCTCTCAGGAGATGTCAGACTGCCAGTTTTGGCCTGATGGCCTACGGGGATTGGGCTGAAATCGGCATTCCGACATCCCCCAAGGGATGTAACAATGCCCAAAGCACAGGTAGCCAGGGAGGAGCCGGAGCCCGGGCCAGGCACCGCTCTACTCCTGCTTATCCTGGCCCCACTGTACCTGCTGCCACCACCACTCGGTAGTGCTGCAACCAAGGCAGGAGAGGCTTGTGCTGCCACAGCTGTGCTCACCAGCCGTGAGGCCAGCATCTGGCGCCCATTGGTCAGCTGAGTGCCACTCCCATGTGGGAGCACACTGACCATGAGGGGGCAGCTCTTGCATTGAGCATCTGCCCCCTGGTGGTCAGTGTGCATCATAGCGATTGGTCAACCAGTCCTTTGGTTGCTTAGGCTTTTTTAGATATAGACAAGAGGACCGGTGCACAAATTGGTGCACAGATGGGGTCCAGCCGCCTGCTCTGATCAGGGCTGATTGAGCCGGGCCAGCCAGGGAGGGGCTGTGGGTAGTTGGCAAGCTGGCCCCACCCCTGATGGGGGGGATTGGGGATGGGTAGCCTGGGGGGAGGGGCCTGGAGAAGACCCACTGAGCTGGAGCTGAGCATGGGCCCCAGGCTTCCCAGGGAGGACGGCCTCAGCAAGGAAACAGAAACTATCAGAAGGCTCTGCAAACAGGCCCTGAGCTCCCTTTGGTGAGGCAGACTCAGAGCTGGTGTCTTTGTGTGTACGTTAGACACAGCCCGGCATTCACCTTTGTCTGTTGGTCAAATCCGTTGCAGCAAAACTTGTTGCCCTTCTTCTCTTTGGGCTCTTACAACAAATACAGGACAATTGGAAGATGCAGGCCCCAGTGGCAGAGTCAGGCCCCACGATCACCAGGAATTTAGGCCTAAGACAATTGGGTAGCAATCTCCATGGAACAGAACACACTGTTTTAGAGTCTTAATTCTCCCTTAAGCCATAACCAGTTTGGCTCAGTGGATAGAGCATCAGCCTGCAGACTAAAGGGTCCCAGGTTCGATTCCGGTCAAGGGCATGTACCTTGGTTGCGGGCACATCCCCAGTGGGGAGTGTGCAGGAAGCAGCTGATTGATGTTTCTCTCTCATTGATGTTTCTAACTCTTTATCTCTCTCCCTTCTCTCTGTAAAATATCAATAAAATATATTTTAAAAATAAAAAAAAGCTATTTCTGCGGAGTTTGTTCCCCAGTGTGGGGTGTGCAGAAGGCAGCCTATCAGTGATTCTCTAATCATTGATGTTTCTATTTCTCTCTTCCTCTCCCTTCCTTTCTCTTAAATCAGTAAAAACAAATATTAAAAAAAAAAAGAAATAAAAATTAAAAAATAAGATGTGCCCAGCTGCTCCTCTTTAGCCGGGACAGACTGAACTAAGGAACCAAAGACCGAGTTTCCTTTGAGGTGCGATCCACCAGGAACTGGCTGGTGGCAAGGCCTTCCCCTCAAACTCAGTGTGCTCTGTGCTCTGAGCCAGTCTGTTTCTGGCGCCGGGTCCTGGGCTGCTGGTCTGACGGCAAGTCCACAGGATTTCTCTCCACCGCCTTCCTGGCCTTCCAAGCAGTACCCTCCAGCCCGGTGTGCCAGGCAACTGTCGCTAGAGCCAGGACTTGGAGAGCAAAGGTCCTGCGCCAAGAAGGATCTGCAGGTGGCCAGGCTCTGCCCTCCCCCATCACCCCACTTCTCAGTCTTGCTCATGTGGATGAGGTCAAAGCCCACTGCCCGAGACTGGCGCCACAGGGGGAGGGTCACAGCGGGGAGAAGGAGTGCCCTGACCTGCCAGTCCTGGTGATGATCATCTCGGTGCCCAGCTGACTGAATTCATCCCACAGAGTCTTCATCTCAAGCTGCACACTCACGCTGGCCACCTTCGCATTGTTCTTTACCAGCGCCTTGGCAGCGGCTGTGCAACTGACCCCAGGGCCCTCGGGCTCAGTCAGCAGTGGCGCTGGTGGTGGCCCCTGTGGCCGGTGTGTCATATTGGCTGGTTGTTTAGGTCGTTTCGCCATAACGGTCACTGGGCTTTTATTATATAGACTAGAGGCCAGCGCGCAAATTCATGCATGGTAGGGTCCCTCAGCCTGACCGGCGATCAGGGCCAATCAGGGCCATCTTGCCCAGTCCCAATTGGGCCATTTAGGGCCAGGGCCAGTCGGCTGAGGGGAAGGACCACGAGAGGTTGGCCAGCTGTGGGAGGTTGGCAATGGGAGCGCACTGACCACCGGGGGGCAACTCCTGCGTTGATCATCTGCCCCCTGGTGGTCAGTGCTCGTCATAGCTACAGCCGGTTGTTCGGTCATAACAGTCGCTTAGGTTTTTATATAAATAGATTGGCCAGAATTAGTCAGAATTATATTGTATGGTCAGCCTGTCTGAGAGGGAAACTGAGAGTGTAGTGTTTTTAATCAAACACATGGCCACCTTCAACTTCTAAGGAAGAAAAGGAAAATGACATTAGGTAGGCAACAGTGTTTGCCTTAGACAGATATGGCAGGTTTCTAAAATTTAACAGGTACTTTTAATAGGAAAGATCTTATTGATTTTTGTGATAACTACATTTCAGGCAATAATAAGTTAATCTTCAGTATAATTAAATTGAAAGTTTTTGTGTTAGGAGTATTCAGTGTTTACTAGTATGTATAAATTGGAGGGCATTTGGCACATTTCCTTTGTGGATTTGATGCTTTTCACTTCGACTGTACCTAATTGACTCTTAACATAACCCTAAAAAACTCAGTATGTCTATTTTTTAGATGGGGATACTGAAGCTCAAAAAGGTTAAGTCACTTGGTCAGGGTCACACAGCTAATAAGTTTCAGAGCTGAGACTGAGCCTAGATTTTAAAAAATAAAATCCATGCACTTTCCCCTTCGCTAACAATGCTGTTTAGTTATTAGATCTGTACTTCAAGCAAGGCACTTAAAACCAGTTGTTATTTTGACTTTTTTCCTATTCATTAGTTCTTGCCCTTTCCTTCTTCCTTTGAACTCCCAATTTTTAATTTGGGAATATTTCTCAGGCTTCTTTTGTTTCTACTGACACCAGTATTTTACAAGAATTCAGTCCATTCTTTTACAGAATCTTGCTCCATTTTAATTTTTCTATTTCCTTAAAATTAGATTTAGATTATGCATTTTGGGTGGAAAATCTCAGAAATTATATCCATCTCAGTCCACTTGAGGAGATGCAAATGTTTGTCTCATTGTTAGTGGTCATTTGGTAGCTTTGATCACTTTGGCTAAAATGGTGTGTATCGGATTTTTTTACTGTAAAATTTGAATTAATGTGCATCTTGTGGGGAGATATTTCAAAACTATGTAAATATAATTCTTCTCACCAATTCTCATCGGCTAGTTTTAGTATTTATCAATGATTCTTGCCCAATCCTTTATAGAAAACCACAAATTGGGGGTTTTCTAACTGCATCACTTCTTTATACAGGGCGGGGCAAAAAAAGTTTACAGTTTTGAGTATGTGAAACGCCGTTTATTCTTGTACTGTTATCTATTAATTAACTTGTATTTTCCATATGAACAACTGTAAACCTACTGTTGTCACACCCTATACTTACTACTTGGCATTGTAATACGAAGAGCTTCCTCTTCACCTCGTTATTTGCTCATATCACCTGGAATATTATTCTATTCAATGGGTTTATAGTTTGTTCTAACCTGTTACTATCAATATGTACTTTGGTGTTCATTGTCCGGTTGTAAGCTCATTTTTAAAGCCCTTCCTTACTTTAGACACAATAAAATGTTCTAGGTTTATCTTACATATATCCCGCCCCAGCCCTGGAATTGGCTATTTCTCCAAGAAGCCCTGTTTCTTTCAGTGGGTTGCCTAAAGCAGCATAGTATAATATTTGAAAACCCAGGCCCTATCACTTGTTAGCTGAGTTGATTTGATCAAAATATTTAACCTCTTTAAACCCCAATTTTTATTTGGAAAATGGGTATTAAAATGGTACATATCTTATAGTTTTATTGTGAGGATTAATTTAAATAATTTACTTAAAGAACAATATATATATCACATAATAAATATGACATAAATGTTACCTATTATTTTTATTACATTACTATTCTCTCTTTTTTCCTTCTTTAACAGGATGCTTTTTTAAGGAATTATTGAAGACAAAGTTTTTTTTACTTTTGTTCTTAATGGCTTTACAGAATTTTAAACCGAATACAATTTGACATGACGGCAAAAAATGTAAGTATTTGTAAATGTTTTAATGTAGGTATTTTTAAAGTGAATTGTACTTTTTCCTACTGGTATTTCCCCCCCACCACCACTCAGGTTCCTCAAATTTAGTTTACTATCATTAATTTATCATTGTTTTTGTTTATGTAAAGAATGAAATAGTAAACTTGAATGCTACTGAATACAGTACGCTAATGGGCGTGGTAGCATTCTTATAAATTGCTGCTAAGTTGCTTCTTCTCAACAGCTACCAAATTGCTGTCTCCAGAAAGTTTCCCACCCTACTCCTTTGTTGGGTACTGTAATAAATTTGCTTTAGTATTGCTAGAGACTTTCTTACCCTACTTTCTTTGGTTCAGTTTTTCTTTGTATTTACTCAGGACAATGTGTATACTCATGTATAGTTCAGAAAAGTCTGCTATCCTCCATGACATGATTCCTGAGGTAACATTAGGACTTAGATGTTTTGGAGAAATTATTTGATTTTTGTTTGTTTGAAATATCATTTCTGAATCTACTTTCTTTGAAGTTACATTTTATTGTCACCCTCTGTCAATGGATTTGTTCTCAGTTATGGTGAAGGATTATGCTAGAAAATAAATACTAAAGCATCTAGGAAATAATTTACTATAATAGCTTAACTGTTCCTAGATTATTATGTTGGAAAAGACCTGGGTCCAGGAATTTGAAATCTACCAGGAATAGAGGCAGTACTTGGTTTCCACTTGTCATCTCTGCTTGTCTCTGTGCATCTGCTTCATAACTCTGTCTCTCTGCATATCATCTTCCTCAGTTCTCCAGTTAGTATCTCAGTCCACATGGTACAGAGCCAGCCTGTTCAGGGAGAGAGAAGTGTGAAAGGGAGAGACGGAGGCAGCTGGCAGGTTCTGCCTGCCTAGGTCAGCTCCGACTCCTTGGGAAGGACCTCTGGCTGATACCCACCTGAGGTTCAGTTAGTTATGACTAGGAGAGGCAAGCATTATATTGAGTAAAAAGATCTCCTTATGAGTCAGACAAATAATTCTAAATACTACCATTATCCACCTAAAGAATAGCATAAAAAATTAAACCGTTATTACTTATCTCTGGTTTGCTGTTATTAACCTTGCTTTAGCATGCATTAGTAGCTCTAAGCAGATACAGATTTTTCTTTATTAACATTTAGTTAATTTTGTTGGGATAAATGATCAGGAGTAGTTTGCTTTACTCTAAGACTCATATATTTGTTAAAGTGCTATTTGGGGAAAAGAAGAAGCAAAATTTTAGTCTGCCTATTGGGAATTTTCTTATAGGATATTACCTTGATTTTCTCTCTTTAGAAAAAAAAAAGGATGAGAAAGTTATCCTGAGCAATAAGATGATTAACATTTAAATAGCAAAAGTATATTTTGTGTCACTATAGCTAGAAGGGTCGGGAGGGTTGAGGGGGAGTTAATCGATCAACTGAAGGACTTATATGCATGCATATAAGCATAATCAATGGACACAAGACACTGGGGGGTAGGGGAGGACGGGGGAATGTTAAGGGGGAAAAATGGAAACTTATTTAACCCGCTTTGTAATACTTAAAGTAATAAAAAAATAAAAAAGAAAAAAAAGAAAAGAAAAAAAAATGAGAGAATTAAATGCATACATTCATCCAGAAAAAAAAAAGTATATTTTGGCTTACAATGTACTTTGAATCAAATATAATCTTCCTCGTCATATGTACAGTTTGTTGTATTAATAAGTTATTTCCTGAAAGTAACATAAAGCATTTGAACTAGTGATAATTACACTCCCATTATTTTTTCTATATATTTGGGGAAATCAAACAGTGAGCATCATGTTTCTCCTTCTGCTATAGCCACCTGGGGACGGGGGAGAGGGGTAAGTGATGAGCTGAACCTCTTTGAACCCCTGCATGGAGAGACCGAGCCTCAGATTAGGAAAGGATTAAAACGGGCTGCCTGAAAATAGCGTCAGGTTTACTAGCCATTCTGCAGCAGATAAGAACATTTTTGTGGCTTTTAGCAGGCTTTGTCAAGATACTTACTAAAAAGATTATACTAGTTTACCAAGCTATGAGCAATTCCTCTCTCCCACCCCCACTATTCTCCCACAAATACTAATATATGTGCGCATCACTGTTCTAGGCTCCTGCCTTCTTGGGTCTTACAGTATAGTGAGAAAAGACAGTGTGGGGTAATGATAATTGTGAAGAAAAACAGGATAAAAGGAGAGAGTGGCAGGGATGAGGGAGTGCTCTTTCACCTAGACGATCAGAAGAGTCCTCTTTAAGAGGAAATGACATCTAGACAGAGAAGTGCTCTTGTCTATATGCATATCTGGGGAAAGAGCATTCCAGTAGAGGCAGGTGAAAGTGCTGTTCAAGGGCAGGAAGGTGGCCAGTTTAGAGATGGAACAGAATAAGCAAGAGAGAGTGCAGGAGCCTGATCATGTGAAGCCGTTTGAAGGTTGGGGTGGGGGGAGTATGTATTTTAAATGTCAGTGGGGAGCTGCGGAAGGTTTTTGAGGATACCAGTAGTTGCAGGGCCTGACTTAGCATTTTTAAAAGTTTGTGTTGGCTACCGAGTGAATAGACTGAGGATGGGGATAGTAGGAAGCAGGGACTTGTTTGGTACTTACCCTCGTGGTTCAGACACAGAGTGTGGTGATTTGGGCTGGCTAATGATATGTTGGAGATGGGGGGAAAGTGGCTGGATCTAGGATGTATTTCAAGGGACAGCCATCAGGACCTACTAATTAGGATACAGGGGCAGAGGATAGGTTAAAAAAGACTTTTTGTATTTGTCTTGTGCAACTCGGTGAAGAGGAACTGCAGGATTTGGGGATATATTGAAAAATTGTTTTGAATATATTCAAGTTGAGGGACCTAAAAACATCACAGTAGAGATATTGGCTAGGCAGTTTGGTAAGGGACTCTGGAGCTCAGGGGAAGGCTTGGGGCTAGATATAGACATTTTGGAGTAATTTTATATTAAATTATTTTAAAGCAGAGGGACTATATGAGATTATATAGTACCTGCATGGTTAGAGAACACATGAGGACCAAGGAATGGCCAGAAAAGAAGGAGGCAGTGTTATCCTGATGATCTGGACACCCACTGAAGGAAGAGTTTCCAGAGAAAGAGAGTGATCAAATATGTCACATGTCACTAAAAAGTGACTCTTTTTAAAAAATATATACTTTGTTGATTTTTTTACAGAGAGGAAGGGAGAGGAATAGAGAGTTAGAAACATCGATGAGAGAGAAACATTGATCAGCTGCCTCCTGCACCCCCCACACTGGGGATGTGCCCGCAACCAAGGTACATGCCCTTGACGGGAATCGAACCTGGGACCCTTCAGTCCACAGGCCAACGCTCTATCCACTGAGCCAAACCAGTCAGGGCCATGTTCACATTTTTATTTCATCTAGGAGATCTCTGAGGTTTTCGTACATATATGAATTAACCCCATTTTGCAGCTACTGTTCCAAGATCACCCTGCTTGTGAATGGTAGAGCTCTGATTTTTTTTCCTTTCAGTTATGTTGATCTGAAATGTTAACTATTAGTACAGTTATAATGCTGTTATTGGGGAATATGGTTTGATTCTTAAAATTTTGACTTGGATATTTTTAATTGAACAGACAGTTTATGACTGATTATTGTATGCAACACAGTGTTTGAATATCCACGTAGAAAACTTTCTCAGGACCTTATTAGATGAAAAATTTTATGTGAATTGAGTTCACTTTTTTCTCTTGCTCTGTGAAACATTATAGAAAGATCCTTTTTAAATAAGGAAAGAATAGCTAATATTTTTCCTTTTTAATTTAATTGTTTAAGGTATTACAAATAGTAGTACATATGTCTCCCCCCCCCCCCATTGACTTCCCCTGGCCTCCCCTATCCCCTGCACTTGCCCTGTCCCCTCCCCGCAGTGTCTTGTGTCTGTTGGTTGTGCTTATATGCATGCATACAAGTCCTAACATTTTTAAATGCCTTTCCTAGCAACCCTTTCTACTCTCATACAATCTACTTTTTCTGAGTCTTTAAACTATAAAGTGTTTATGAAAGCAGAAATTAATAACTTTTGAAGTTTTAGTAAATAAATTTTGGTATTATTTATATAAGCTCTGAATACAAACACCTCCCCTCTATCTATGATAGCAAAATTAGTAGACAATGTTGATTCACAGTTGACCTTTTAGAGTATAATTTGTTAATTATTAAGGTGCAGGTGTACAGCTGCTTAAAAAGGTTCTAAATTTGTTTGCTGCTTCTCTGCAGAAGTTGGACATTAAGAGCAGGTGTTTAAACCTAACAGTAACTCAATAACTGAACTCTCGACTGTGAATATGTGGTTTTGCTTGAGGTTTTTGCCGTTAACTTTGTATAATAACAAAAAGGGATAAACTTACGCTTTTGCAGTTACTGAAATACATGTACTTAACAGTCACATTGTATGGAACATGTTGAAGGCTTCCTTGGCCTTCTTTCTTTTCACAGTAGAACACCAACAGAAGTTTCACTTTCTCTTCTTTTTATAGCAGAAGAGTTTGAAAGTAGAGGCATGTTAGTAATGCCACAGTGAACTTTTGGCATTTACAAATTGAACACTTAATATTGGCACTTGTGAGCCACTGTGGAGATATATGTAGTGGTAATTTGCAAATTTAGTTGCAAAGGTTTTACTTTACTAGTACTTCTAACAATACTTGTAAGAAGCTAGACAGAAGTAAGGCCCTACATCATTTACCTACATAGAATTGTTTTCCCTCTGAGGTTTGATGGTCTGATCAATGCTTCTCTGTCTCTGGATTTGTTTTTGTTCATCAGTTTATGTTATTAATTATATTCCACAAATGAGTGAGATCATGTGATATTTATCTTTCTCCGACTGACTTACTTTGCTAAGCATAATGCTCTCTGAGTCTAACCATTCTGTTGCAAATGGTAGGAGTACTTCCTTTTTTAGAGCAGCATAGTATTCCATTGTGTAGATATACCACAGTTTTCTAATCCACTCATCTGCTGATGGGCATGGAGGCTATTTCCAAATCATAGCTGTTGTAAATTGTGCTATGAACATAGGGGTGCATATATCCTTTCTGATTGATGTTTCTATTCCTAGAAGTGGGATCACTGGGTCAAATGGGAGTTTGGGCATGGTAACTTATTTAAACAGAGAAAAAAACATACTCCTTGGGGGAAAGGTGAGGGATTGAGAAAACAGGTCCTGGGCAAAAATTATTATGATAGCAACTGGAGTTGCTCGGCCTGTCTAGGAGAGAAACACAGGCACTACCACAGGGGACAGCTACCATCTGAGGCTCAGCAGACCAGCTCACGTGCCAAATGAAGCTGTAGAGAGCCAAGCCATAAAAATCTTCCAGCTCATCCTGATACAAGTCTCACTCGTCTTCAGAGTTGCATTGTGTTATTAATGGTCTTTATTTGGTCTGTTGCGTGTTTTAATGTTGAAAAGCATTATAGGCAGTGATTTAGAATAGTAAAAATGAAGGGAAATAGGGTGAGAAATTTTGGTATATCTGTTGCCAACTTCTTGGCTGACACATTAATTGTTTACAAAAACCATCAGTAAAATCTATAGACCTTAGTTCTCCTCATAAGTAACATTTAAAAATTTTTATTTTATCTGGACAATTCATATTTTTTTCATTTCAAGCAATACGGCAACATTTTCTTTTTAATCCTCCTGTAGTTGTAATTAATTCATATTTATGTGGCTGTATTAATAATTGATATGGACCTCTAGTGGAAAGTATAAAATGGCTTATTGAGTGATCATCTATTACTTAGATCTTTTTAACTTTTAAAAAACTATTTTATTCAGGTTGGTTTGAGTTCCACAAATGCAGAATTAAGAGGATTTACAGATCAGAATCTCAGTCCAACAAAAGGTAAGGACAGTTGAATAAACATTTTCTGCATTGAGCTAGTTTTATTGCATTTGCTTTATAAAACATGAAGGCACATGCATTACTTTATGTATAATAATATTTATATACTACTAGGGGCCCGGTGCACAAAAATTTGTGCACTCGGGGTGGAGGGAGTCCCTCAGCCTGGCCTGTGCCCTATCACAGTCTGGGACCCCTCAGTGGATGTCCTATGATGACCCCAGTCTGCCAGGCGCCTTTTGTGTGTGTGTGTGTGTGTGTGTGTCACCACTGGGGA
>PVJC01049409.1:0-12191 GCA_004026665.1 Murina feae | reverse complement strand
TGTCTTATTATAAAAAATAGTGCCAAGAACATTTTTGTGTATAAATACTTTTGCATTTTTGAATATTCCTCGAGAGAGATTTCTAAAAATAGAGTTGCCACATTACAGATTATGAATACTTTAAAGCACTTGATGTATAGCTATCCAAGAAGGTTGTTACAATTTACAATTTCTTTCCCCAACAATTTATAAATGCTTAACAATACTATTACCTCTAATGTTAATATTTTATCTTCACCAAACTGATAAGAATTATTTCATTTATATATCCTTTATGATGAGTGAGGTTGAACACTAATACTTCCTTTATCATATATTCAATGCACAAAAATATCCACATATATTCACAATACAATGAAACTAGTTTTGAGTTCATTGATTTTCCTTAATTGACTCCGTATTGTAACTTGAATATCAGATAAGACAGGTCTACCTGATTATGCTTCTTTTAAAAATGTTTTTGCAGTTACTACCTATTATTCTTGCATAAACTTTGGGATATTTTAGTTAAATTTTATACAAATTTTCATTTTCACAGGCTTACCAAATCCATCGTTTGGATATATGTGAGATCTATAAATTAATCAAGGAGAATGAACACTAATATAATAATAATAACACTTCCCATCAAAGAACATGGTGATAGGACTGAGCTAGATTGACTCCCTGAAGTAGTTCTCTTTTTTTGTTACTTTTATATCACTATGTTCTGATGATATATTCTTTTTATAATGTCTCCTTTGTTCTGAAACCGCCATCCTGCAACATTCTCTGCTTCCTCTCCCCACTAACCAAGAATGTAAACAGTTGCCCATACCTGCCAATGAAAACGCAGAGAAGTGGACTCAGTCAACTGACCTGAGCCCCCCTGTGTAACCAGACCCCTGACCCGGACCCCTGACCAATCCCCGGGGGCCATGAGCGCTCCCCCTGCCCACAACCTAGACCCCCCCCCCTATAAATTCTTTGTTCTCTCCTGGCTTGTTCTCTCTCTCCTGTCGCTGCTTTGGTGATGGTTAGAGATAGAGCCACGCTATAGCACGAATAAAGTTCTCTTGCTTTTGCATCGAGCTCTGCTCCTTTGTGGTGGGTTATTGGGGATCCTGAACTTTGGGTCTATCAATGGTATGAATCTCTATTTATTGAGTCCTCTTTAATATCCTAAACTAGAATATTTTTATATTCTTCACATAGGTCTGTAAGGTTCTTCTTAGATATATTATTATTTCCATTTTAAATTATAACTGGTTATTGCAGTATGTTGCTCATTCTCTGCACCAGCAGGTCTCAATTTTTTAAATCTCAAAATCACTTTACAGTCTCAAAAACTACTGAAGACATCAATGAGCTTTTGTACGTGTGAGTTATAACTATTGATATTTACTACATTTGTTTGAATTTATAATTCTTGAAATGTTTTTATTAATTCATGCAAAAAAGAACAATAATCTCATTATATATAACATAAGTAACCAACTTTTATGAAAAACAATTGTTTTCCAAAACAAACATTCAGTGACAAGAGGGGCATTATTCTATAATTTTATAAATCTCTTAAAAATGTGGCTTAATAGAAAACAGATTCTAATATATATTTCTTCTTTCAATATGCTGAGTGAGAACAACACATTGCCTGCAGAAAACTTATGAGATAATCAGAGTGGAAAAGCAAAAAAAATCTTAGTATTACTAAGAAGATAGCTTTGAGCTCATCAATCCTCTGAGATGGTTTTGGGGCCACATCTTGAGAACCGCTGCTCTATACTACCTCAACTTACTGCCCTTGTTATTTCTTTTGTTTTATTGGGGTTTTTTTTCTACCAAAGTAAGCAAACTTATAGTTTACAAATAAGACATTTTATCTCAGCATCTTTCAATAACTATGTTTTATAACTTTTCATCTCTTATTACATTGCCTAGTATTTCTAAAGCAATGTTAAATAAAAATGATAACAGGCTTCTTTGGGTTTTTTTGTCACATAAATTTCTCAATGATGTCAGTGTTTTATCATTAGATATATTGACCACTGGCAAGAAAACAGTATTTAATTAAATAATTATGAGCAGACAAAAAAATTAGAAGGACAAATAAACTTAAAATTTTTTAAATGTCTTTGGAAATATCTTAAGATAGGAACACACATATTGTAAGCACAGGCTCAGTGATCTTTAACCTTATGATTCCCAGGAAAAGCTAACATTTCCAGTAAAAATCCAGGAAGAGGGATTGGGATTTAGATAGATATAAATTGCATCCAAAGTATATTTTTATATTTTACATTCATCTATTTAAAAAGATTATCAATTGCCTAAGTATTAGGCAATGGGGAAGCAAGAGAAGTAAAAACAGTGGCGATATAGATGAGAAAAGATAAGGCATATCTTTAGATTCCACCCCATTAAGTAAATTATTTTATTTACTAGAAGCAAGCTAATTCCTCCAACAATTGACTTTATAGCTTTCATGACCAGCACCATCATTTTTTAGCCTGTTCTTTTGCTTGTCCATGATGAGGTGTGACATTACCCAGACCCTTGGATAAGGGCCACAAATTATTTAAATACAAAATAAGCAAAAGTAGACTTATAACGAGATTGCCTGGCAATGTGTGGGTTGCAAATAGTTATCACAGAGCTGTGATTATTGCAACAGAAGCTTGAGATGGAACTGAGACTATGTCAAATCACTATGAGAACGAGTTTACCATGAGGTCCTTTTTCTGGAATATTCTTGTAAATTTATTTTATATTTTTGTACAAGTTCTCTTGGCCCACCACCCACAGGAAATTGAATGCCCTTGGGAAGTGCACTGTCATAGATCTAAGAGTCTGCAATTTCAACATAAATTCAGGCCATTCGATCAATTAACAAATATCTTCCTTAGAACTGTTTCTGTATATGCCATATAATGAACAATCATTTCATCAACAATAAAAATTCACTTCTCTGTTAAAGGTAACTTTTGTGGAAATGAAGTCATGCTCACCACTGATGAGTAAGTTGAATTGTTTAGGTTTGGGTAAAGTAATGTTGGGTCTTATGCATTGAATCCTAATACATTATTATTACCTGTACGGTTTCCAAACTTAAAATCTACAATAAATATAGTAGATCTTGGTTGGATTTTCACTCAATTTTGCTCTTCAGTTTATAGTGCACAAGGAAAGGAAGCTGAATCATAGTCAAGATTACAAGCTTATACTTAGAGTTCTAAGAGGCTTATACTCATAGAGATGATAAAGGTAATTACTCAAAATTATGAAAATTTCAGTTTCCATGACAACAATAGCTTTAGAATCAAAGTTCACAGCATTCTACTGTGAATTGGTGCATTCTTGAATTATAAAAAGTTGATGTCTCAATGTCTTCTGTCTTTCTAGAACTATAATCAGCTTTAACACCAAATATTGTTAAGACACTTGTTTGTAATCATATGAAACTAGCATAGGCTTGGAACTCGAGAAAATTACTGACAATCATAAAAATGTTACCATGAGTTCAATGCATGAGGTAATATTTCTGGGACTGTTGATAATCCAACAAGACAGCAAACAAATTCTTGAAAGCTATACCATATTAGCATAATATTCCATAAGTATACTCCAGTGCAGTTCTCAGCTAATGATAATATTGGGTTGAACCATATAATATTGCCAATATCCAAGAACTTCTTGGCCAACCAAATGACAATTTCATATTATCATGCAAAACAATAGCACTGATATTTTCATGAATAGAGTGTTAAACATGCTACATTTCATTGCAGTGTGGTATTTATTACTGCAGCATTAAAGCTAATTCCCGTAAGCAGGAAACTCCACAGCAAAACAATCTATCATGGCCTTAGAGTTCTACTGTGAAGACTAAATACCTGTTAATTTAAGTAAAACCCTCTATGGCTGAGAATGCTATTCTAGGGAAGCATGGATTACCTAATCCTAACTGGATATTCAAGTTGTGTCCAACTTTGCACATATATGAGAAATCAAGGGATATTATATAATATTTAAGATGATTACATTTTATAGAAGTAACTTTGCATATTCCTCTTTTGATATCAAATATTCTATACTAATATACATTCTAGCCTCCAATTTGATAAATGAACTTGAGACACATTCCATATAACTTTGTTTTTCAGAAATTCTCTACTTATATGAAGATGGCATTTATGGTTTTTATTTGTTTGGGGCTAGAAAAAATAGAGGCATCTACACAAATACAAAAAAAAAATTTCCACAATTTTATCTCATAGTTAAATGGACTATTATAAGTATTGAAAAAGTTGAGATTTTTCTAAACCTAACATCGATAATATTTTTCTTTCTACAATATATATTTCTCATTTCATGCAGAAAAAAAGATGAAATAGTATATTTGCATATTTTATACAGAACACAGGGGATTAAATATGCTATATTTAGAGTCTACTAAAGGAGCAAGTTTTCAAGGTTTTCCCAGAGTATATCTTTTAAGTAACCAAGACAACATGCAATAACGTTTTTAATCTAACAATTTTTTTCATAGTTTCTTTGAAAGGCTTTCAAAGTCCTGGAATATGTTTCCAAGTAATGGATGACCTAAGTGTAACCACACATTAATTAGAAATTCTTATAAGGGACCTTATTTATTTATTTTTTTATTTTTAAGGCATCCTTAAACCAAAAAAACCTCAAAAGACTTAACTCTTATAACGTAAACAGGGTAGCATTCCCAACAGGAAGCAGTATCTGCACAACAGTCTTTGGAAAAGTACCTCAAAAAATCAACATTTCATTTACCTTCCCAGGTCTCTCCTCCTATTGGGGATTACGCCATTGCATGTCAAAGCTATTTTTATACAGATTAATGAAGTGCACACCCCTTTTCTTGCTCTTTTGAAATGCAAATTGATTTCCCATTAATAATAATAATAAAAAAAAACTTAAAATACAAAACAGAACCACAGAATTAGTTGGAGGTGGACAGGAAGCAGGAGGCGTACTGCTGGGTATAGGGCTGTATCCTTGGTTACATCCACCTTGGAAGATTTTTTCAATCATAAAAGTAACATACATAATATTGAACATTTGGAAAAATAAGATTTAAAAAATCACTCACGGTCTGTAAAAGAGATTTTTTTTGCAACCTGCATGTATTTAACTTTTAGTTTTGTTAAAGGTTATAATCATCAAACCTGCTTTCAACTATTTTCATGTAACATAAACATGTTCCAAGGCATTTTGAAGTCATCAATATCTCACTTCATAGATATCTCATTGAGTAGCTACATGTAACAGTTTACTTAACCATTTCTCTATCACTGAGTGAATTTGTATGACAGCATCCAAGGGTCATCAGTGACCATCTTCCAAGTTGTTATAGAGATGGTTTATATATCAAACAAGGACTGAACTTGAAACATTGAAATTCTGCTATCCTTTGAGCCCTGCATGGAATGGCACTGTGGTGCAGCAAGCTAACACGCAGTCGGGACCCCTGAGTCACTGCAACATGGAAGGAGCCAGAAAAATACACGTGAAGCCAGAACAAGACCTGCATTTCCCCAGCTGTCCGTGCTTTCACGAGTTTTCCTAGATCCCATGTTATTGCATGGTATACTTATAGTCTATCAGAATATTAATCTCTATCTTCCTGGCCCCTTTCATCTCAGCATAAGTTGGGGGTATAAGAGTAATAAAAGAAAATAAAAATATGAAAAGAGGAGGTTGAGTGAGAAGTCAGAGAGAAACAAAAGGGCATATAAAAGGGGGAGAGATAATGGTTGCTGAGTAAGCAAAGAGGAGACAGTTCTATAAGCAGAAGCTAGGAATTAATACAACTCACAGTCACTCTATCTAGTTCTATAAAAGAGGTTGTCCTCAAAATAGGACTTGTGTGGGCAGAAGACTGAGATCAAGGGGACACAGCATCGAAGAACATGGTACATTTTTATACCATTTAGCCTAAGGCCAACCACATTAACCAGCATTTATTCATGCACTGTTTCTAAGGCCTGACATTCTAAACTGATGAAAAATAGCCCAAAATGGAACAAGGGAGTTTTACTGTCAATTACATGTATCAATAGAGTCCCCAAATTTGCATTTTCAGTTGGTTCTTTCAATAGAATGTCACTGATTTTCGCTCATCTGATTTTCAAGTACACATAAGCATGTCTTTCCACAATAGCTACAGGTTTAAACAGGTCTTATGGGTTTTAAAAATGAATGATTTTTTTCCTGCCCTTCCAAAATATGGAACTAAAAGATCATTAACAAGGAATAAAAATCTCAGCCTCTGTATACACACACACACACACACACACACACACACACCAAAGACCAGTTAATCTGAGTTGCATTTGAGTAAATCTAACTTTCCACAACCCAAATTAGCCATTGATAAGGGTCAAATATCACAATACTCGCCATACTAAATCATTCCAATAATATCCTAATAGACAGTTCCTCTGCTTTAAGCCCTGTAAAACGGATGTATTTCTCACTTCCACGGAGTTGAATCATTGCCATTAAAGAAGTCTCCAAGAAATGTCTGTGCTTTCAGGCTCCAGGTAAAATTTCTTCAGACTCTACAGATAAATTTGCTGATGACTTGCTAACATTATGCAGAGAAAAGGAAGTCTTACAAAACCGTTTAATATGTTTATATTTCTTGGTTCGACGCCACCTAAGCAAGACAGCAAAAATAGCATATGAATTACTTCCTAAAATGTTGTGATTCATACTCTCCCTGTCTTAGCTTCTTAGCTTTCCTCCCAAGTTTCCCCATCGTTCTCAATTATACACCCATACACTCCCCTGTTAAAATAAATACTGAATTAGCTGAAATCTACTTTGTTGAGAAACAGGAACATGATAGAATTTCTTATACTTCTCCAAGCCGAATGGAATGACAGGGCTACCCTTTGACAAGTGTCCAATAGTTATTGCACAAAAATGCAATTAAACCCTTCCCTCAGGCACCTCTCAGACTGACTTAAGAGTGTCACACCACAACCAGCAGCACCGAAAATGAGCCTGGCGTCTTTCCCCGTGTTTTCTACATTAGTCATTCACAGATGCTGTATTATTCATCTTTGCTCACACAAGGATACCAGTCCCAAGAGCATTTCAGGGCACAGCAACCAACCTATGAAGATGCCATTGCTAGAGCCATCTTTTTTTGGGTGTGTTGATTTCCTGCCCTTCCTAAATAGGTAACTAAAAGGACATAACAAGGATTGAAGAGCTCAGTTTCTGTACACACACGCACACAACCAACAGAAAGACCAGTTAATCAGATTTGTATTTGAGTAAATCAAACTTTTCACAGCCCAAATTAGTCCTCAAGAAAAGTCAAACCCAAAACCTGGTATGTGCTCAGACAGGGAATGAAACCAGCTGCCTGTGGATGTCCTGGACAACACTCCAACCAACTGGCTAGGGCGCGAGAATGATCTGTAAGGGAGGACGGGCCTCATGACTGGAGAAGTGTCAAGTTGGACCAAACATCCTTAGGGATACTTCTCTCCTGCCCTCAGGCTCCCTCGAAACAACTGGTGGAGCAACCAGGATACATTTAAATGGGGCCGAGAGAGAGGAGCGAGAAGTCACAGTGAGCAACATGGAGTTTCTTGAGAAGCAGGAAGCGGGAAGAGTGTCCGCGAATCAGGAGGTGACTGACAGCAGTTGAACTTCACTCACTGTGTCACTCTCACTCACCGCTGCGCTTCTATTGAGTGTCCTCTGGAGTCTACTTGGAACCAGCTCTGTAAGACGGAGGTGCTTCCCCATCTCATAAAAATAACCGTGTGACCATTATCAATGTGGTATCACATAACAGAAATCAGATAGGTATTATTTATCTTCCACAAAAGCTGAGGCACAGGGAGGTTAACTGGATCATTAGTTCCATGTAAGTAAAAATAATAAAGACAAAATAAATGAAAGCAGTAAAATTTTTAAAAAAATTTATGGTTTCAGTCTCAGGTCTTGGTGTTCCAGTTCAGCTATATGATAGCTTTGGTTGCCTAGCTTCGGGCGTAGCTATTGCTTATGATTTATTTCTATGTGAAAACACTTTAAAGGCTTCAAGTAATACACAAATGTATAATTAAATTTTTTAAAAGAATCCATTCATAAGTTTGAAAGTGGGTGAACATCCTGTTTATTTTATCCACATGTGTACAATGTGTCCCAAATGGTCACAGGACTTATCTTTTATGACTGTGTCATATGCAGCCTGTGTGTTCAGTGTTTGAGCTAACTGCTCAAAAATTATTTGTGTCATGTTTACGCTTAATAATTTCTAACTATACATAAAATTGCTATCATGAATTTATAGACTACAGTACCAATTGACTATTACAGATCATGGTGAAGTGAGACAGGCTTGGCAGTAGTATTTGACAGAGCTGGTCTCTACCACTTTGTGACATGTCCTCACTTGGCTCACAGAAGAGCACGCTCTCTGATTTCCTCTCATCTCCCTGACCACTGTCTCATCGCGCTCACCTCTGAGTCCCGGGTCTTGTCCCTCTCCATCCATCCATACTTCTAGGTGATTTCATGTAGCATCACCAAGATGCTCATAACTCCCAAATGTATTCTCACTCTGAACCGCTCCCCTGCCTGAGTGTCTGAAAAGCAACTCAAACCAATCATACGCCAACCCGGACTCCCAAGGTCACCCCTGAAACCTGCTCCATCTGAGGTGTCCAGATCTTATTAAATAGCATCTTCATTTTCTAGTTCTTCATCCTTGCTTTCTTTCTCTCACACCTCACATCAAATCCTGCCAAGTTTATTTTTGAAATCTCCAATTTGATCACATCTCATCACATCCACTGCTTCTGTCCTCACCCAGACCATCCACCATCTCCCCACAGGGTTCTTGAGTGGATCCCCAACTGCATTCTATTCTCACAGGACAGACACAGTGATTCTTTTTTTTTTTTAATATGTTTTTACTGATTTCAGAGAGAGGAAAGGAGAGGGATGGAGAGATAGAAACATAAAAAATGAGAGCCCAGCTTGTGTGGCTCAGTGGTTGAGCATCAATCTATGAACCAGGAGGTCACAGTTCGATTCCCGGTCTAGGCACTTGCCCAGGTTGCAGGTTGGATTCCCCAGTAGGGAGTGTGCAGGAGGCAGCTGATCAATGATTCTCTTTCATCACTGATGTTTCTATCTCTTTCTCTTTCTCCCTTCCTCTCTGAAATCAATAAAGATATATCTTTTTTTTTTAATGACAGAATCATTGATTGGCCACCTACTACTGGTTGAAAGCCAAGATTGGCCAAAAGGGATGTCTCCTGCATCATTTAGCCAAGTTGTGAATGCAAAGGAAAAGTTCTTAAAGGAAATTAAAGTGCTACTCCAGTGCGCACATGAATAAGAAAGTGAAAGAACCTTATTGCTGATGTGTAGAAACTTTTAGTGGTCTGGATAGATAAAATCAACAACATTCCCTTAAGCCAAATGCTAATCCAGAGCAAGGTTATAACTCCGCTCAATTCTATGAAGACTGTGAGAGCTGAGGAAGCTGCAGAAGAAAATTTTGAATCTATTATGGTTTGTGAGGATTAAGGAAAGAAGCTGTCCCCACAACATAAAAGTGCAAGGTGAAGTCAAATAATGACGATACAGAAGCTACAGAAAATTAGCTAGAAGACCCTGCTAAGATAATTAATGAAGGTGGTTACAGTAAACAAACGGATTTTCAATGTAGACAAAACAGCTTCCTATTTGAAAAAGATGCCATCCAGAACTTTCATAACTAGAGGGAAGAAGTCACTGGCTGGCTTCGAAGAACCTGCTGACTCTCTTGTTAGGGGTTAATGCAGCTCGTGACTCTAAGTTGAAGCCATTGTTCATTTACCATTCCGAAAATCCTAGGGCCTTCAAGAATTATGTGAGATCTACTCTGCCTGTGCTCTATAAATGGAACAACAAAGTCTCAATTATAGCACATCTGTTTACAACATGGTTTAAAGAATATTTTAAGCCCACCGTTGAGACCTGCTGCTCAAAAACACAAATTCCTTTTAAAATATTACGGCTCCCTGGCAATCTACCTGGTCACACAAAAGCTCTGATGGACATGTACAGTGAGCTGAATGTTGTTTTCATGCCTTCTAACACAACATCTATTCTGCAGCTCATGGATGTACTGGTAATGCCAACATTCAAGTCTTATTATCTAAGAAATAGATTTCGTAAGGCTACTGCTTCCCCAGATATTGATTCCTCTGATGGAGCTGAGAAAAGTAAATTGAAAGCTCTGGAAAGGATCCACCATTCTAGATGCCATTAAGAACATTCATTTGTGGCCCATGAGAAGAGGTCAAAATATCAATGTTAATAGGAATTTGGAAGAAGTTGATCCCAACCCACATGGACAACTTTGAAGGGAGATGTCAGTGAAGGAAGTCACTGCAGATGTGGTGGAAATAGCAACAGAACTAGAATTAGAGCAGGAGCCTGAAGATGTCACTGAACTGCTACACTGCATGATCCAACTTAAACAGATGTGAAGTTGCTTCTTATGGATGAGCAAAGAGTGGTTTCTTGAGACAGAACAAACTGGTGGTGAAGATGCTGTGAAGATTGCTGAGATGACAATCAAGAATTTAGACTATTACATGAACTTAGCTGAGAAAGCAGCAGCAGGTTTTGAGGGGACTGATTTCAATTCAGAAAGAATTTCTACTGTGGGTAAGATGCTATCAAACAGCATCACATGCTACAGAGAAAGCAGTCATGGAAGGCAGGGTCCATTGATGTGGCAGCCTTCAGAAACCACCACCCTGCTCAGTCAGCTGCCCTCAACATCCTGGCAAGACCCTCCACCAGCAAAAAGATGATGACTCACTGAAGGCCCAGATGATGGTTAGCATTTTTTAGCAATAAAGTGTTTTTTAATTAAGGTATTTCTGATGTATTCAGACATAATGCTATTATTTTAAGACACTTACTAGTCTACAGTATATTGTAAACAGAACTTTCAAATGCACTGGGAAATAAAAAAAATTTGTGACTTGCTTCATCGTAATATTAGCTTTGTTGTGGTGGTCTGGAACCAAACCCACAATATCTCCATGGTATGCCTGTAATATCTTTCAGATCACCAGTCTTTCCCCCAGTTCAACGCAGCCTGATCAGAAGAAAACTCCCAGCCCCTGGTTTTAACCTGGGAAGGGGAAGAGTTGGAATGTGCATCTAATGTTCTGGGTTTCTAGGGTACTGCCTAAGGGACTGGTTTCTTTAAAAAAAAAAAAAATATATATATATATATATATATATATATATATAGAGAGAGAGAGAGAGAGAGAGAGAGAGAGAGAGAGAGAGAGAGAGAGAAACCAATGATAAGAGAGAATCATTGCTTGGCTGCCTCCAGCATGCCCCACACTGGGGATCAAGCCCAATACCCAGGCATGTGCCCTGACAGGAAATTGAACCATGACCTCCTGGTTCATAGCTTGATGCTCAACCACTGAGCCACGCTGGTTGGCCAGGACTGGTTTCCATGTTGCCTATTTCAGAGCACTGATGGGACCCGGCACAGCCTAGATGCCTGAAGAACACTGAGAACAAAAGGGAGCTGGACTTCTTGCCTCTGCTCCTTGGACCCATGGTACAACAGACAGAGGCAACACAACTTGGTAGCCTGCCTATCGTGGGGTAAGAAAGGAGTGGAGCGTGCGTCCAACTTTCTGGCTTCTGGGGGGCTGCCCAAAGGGATGGTTTCTGTCTTGCCCAACACAGAGTACTGACAGGATGCAGCACCCTCTACAAACCTGGGACCACTGAGAATAAAAGTGACTTGAATGGCTTCCAGCAGCTCCAGAAAACCTGCAGTACTGCGGACAGACACCAGAGGTAGCAAGAGATTACAAGCCCCTAAACAAAAAAAAGAAACTGGCAAATCCATGTAATTGGGAATTTACATGCACAAGTCCAGAGAAGATGAATCTACAGCAAAGATTTGAGAGGACTCTCAAGCTCAGCTAATCGGTGAAAGTCCTTCCCTATACATAGTCAGCCGGTAAAGACTGAAGAGGTGGCTGTTTTTTCAAATGGATAGATCACAACAGAAAGAGGCAGGGAAGCATGGCTCAATGAAAGGAATGGAATAAATCTCCAGAAACAAACTTATAATAATACTAGGGGCCCGGTGCACAAAAATTTGTGCACTCGGGGTGGAG
>PVJC01049408.1:0-12186 GCA_004026665.1 Murina feae | reverse complement strand
GAGGGGAGGGGAGGGGAGGGGAGGGGAGAAATTGATCCTTTGTGGCTCGATCCACTTGAAAGCTGTGCGGAGGCTGACACGTGTTCTGCTGTCCTGGAAAACCCAACAGAACCTGTCAGATGCTGCTGCACATCTCGAGGAGCTCATCTCGTGCCTTTCAGGAGAATTTCCAGATAGGCGATTTCATTTCAGATTTTGTCACTCTTGAGTAGATGTAAAAGTCAATACTTTCAAATCCCTAAATTAGATTTGTGCTGGGGAAGTAAGAGAAGTGATGAAAGATCTCCATCTCACATCCATGCATTGCTGGTGGAGTGTAAATGGAGATGACTGGTTTCGGAAACTGCCCGGTTACCAAGCTAAATGTACACCTACCCTATGGCCCAGAAATTCTACTCCTAGATATATACCCAAGGGAAATGTAAGCAAATGTCTATCCCTCCTCCCAAAAAGAATGCTTTTTATCCATACTATCCCCAAACTGGAAATATCCCAAGTCCATCAAAAGAAGAACCGATAGCCCTGGCCAGTGTGGTCGCTTGGCTGGGCGCCGTCCTGTGCACTGAAAGCCTGCCAGTTTGATTCCTGGTCAGGGCACATGCCTGGGTTTCAGGCTCGATCCCTGAGTAGGGGGCGTGCAGGAGGCAACCCTCACATTGATGTTTCTCTTTCTCCCTCTTCCTTCCTCCCCTCTAAAAATCAAGAAACTATGGAAAGAAAAGAATAAACAAACTATGGTATGTTCAAGCAATGGAATGCTACACAGCCTGGAAGGAGCTGTTCTTTAACCAGGGCAGTCCTTGAATTTGTTAGGAGATACTATTTCCTGATTAATTTGAGTGGCAGATGGACTGAGAACAAGATCCTAATGACCGATCAGAAAGGAAGGTTGCAGAGAGAGCCCAGGAGAAAATGGAACATTACAAATGGGCAGCTGCATGAACAGCCCCATGAATAGGGATTAAAATTATTTTGATTTTTCTTGACTATCAGTCAGGAGACAGGAGTCAAACCGACAGCCTTTCGGAGACTGGTGATTTGAACAGAAAGAATGTACGTAAGCCCAGCTTTGAGCATTGACCCATGAACCAGGAGGTCGCAGGTCAACCCATTCAGGGCACATGCCTGGGTTGCGGGCTCGATCCCCAAGGCCATCAGTGATTCTCATCATTGATGTTTCTATCTCTCCCTCTCCCTCTCTGAAATAAAAAATATTTTTTAATTAAAAAAAAAGAAAGAATTTAAACCCAACTGGCATGGCTCAGTGGATGAGCATGGACCTATGAGCCAGGAAGTTATGGTTCAATTCCCTGTCAGGGCACATGCCCAAGTCATGGCCGCAATCCCCAGTGTGGGACCTGCAGGAGGCAGCTGATCAATGATTCTCTCTCATCATTGATGTTTCTAATTCTCTCCCTCTCCCTTCCTCTCTGAAATCAAAAATATTTTTTAAAAAAAGAATTTAATATAAAGAATTGTTACCTAGACACATATAAAGTTATTGACTAGTAGCTGAATAGGTAAAAAGAACTCTGAGAGATTATGGAGTAGCAATTGCAGAAAGCAGCTACCATGCCCAGAAGGAAAGGAACAAAGGAAAAAGACGTTGCAATTATTAAAATTTAAAAGATAAGAGGATATTCAGCCATAAAAATGAACAAAGTATGGACACATGCTACAGCTTGGATGAACTGTGAAAACATTATGTGAGGTGAAGAAACCAGGCACACAAGTCCACATGTCAGATTCCATTCACACGAAAATCCAAAGTAGGGAAATCTATGGAGACGGAAAGTCGATTAGTGGGAGGATGGGATGGGGGTATAGGGAGGGATAGCTAAAGGGTACTGTGTTGTTTGTTTTTAACCATGTGGTAAAATATACATAAAAGTTCTACTGGAGCCCTGACTGGTTTGGCTCAGTAGTTAGAACGTCAGCCTGCGGACTGAAGGGTCCCAGGTTCGATTCCAGTCAAGGGCACGTACCTTGGTTGCAGGCACATCCCCAGTGTGGGGTGTGCAGGAGGCAGCTGATCAATGTTTATTTCTCATCGATGTTTCTAACTCTCTATCCCTTTCCCTTCCTCTCTGTAAAAAAAAAAATCAATAAAATATATTTTTAAAAAAGTTCTACTGGACAGCCCTGCTCTAGAAAAAACTAGCCAAATATAAGAGGCAAACTCAAGAGACATCACATGGGTTGTTTTAAAATTAAATACCACTTTATACTTTTCTTTGCACCTAGCACACACATTTTTTGAAAAATAAGACATGCCATGTTAATCAAGAAGTTAACAAAATATAAGCATCCACATAGAATATATTCTAAGGTGACTTCATTTCCATAGCTTCTCCGAGAAACACACAGTCAGTTCTTTTTGCTTATCAGCCCGTGTTGGACCAGATTTAGAATTCACAAGGCCGGAGGGAGGTTCCACACCGTCACCCTGACGAAGGACTTGTGTCCACACAGCACCATCAAGCTGGCTGGTTTCCACTAGAAAAGTAATGGGGATGTCAGTCCTCCCTTCCCTGCCCAGCATCCAATTCCATGCTGCAACTCCCCCTGAGGGATCTCAAGCTTCATGGGATGGTATCGTCAGACCTGGAGCTTCATGGGAGGGGCCAAGGGAAAAAGGGGTGCTGAACGTTTATCAAAACCCATCAGGGAAACCAGAATCCCAGCCTCTAGACGAGCTGGGACCCGGGTTGGGGAGAGGAAGACCACAGAACGACTGAAACGTTTAAATCCTAGTTTGGTAGCTTCGTGGCTGCAGAAGGAAGAGAGAGGCGTGATATTTATTTAAGGTGCTTGGAGCACTCAGGAGGGCTGGGGGATAACAGAGCCACGAGAACAAAGAAAGATGCAGGGATGCGAGTGGAAAGTTGATGTCCCCCTCCCCTGAATAGCAGTGAGACTGCATTTTGATTCCCCTTGTGTTCTGTTTGTGTAGGACTGCAGCTTGACCTTGAAAAGGGACATCTGTTATCTCCTGGGTCCTCGCTCCATACATATAAGGCCTCCTTTTCAACCAGGGCCAATCCCACCATTCTCTTCCTCCGGGGCCACGAGGACTCCCCGGCCTCCTGTGCTAACTTCAAGCTCCTCCTCGGGCGTTCAGGGCCCTCTGCGACTGGCTCCAGGCCCTTCTCCCACCACCCTCCCTGGCTCTCCCCTGGTGATTTCTCCCTCCCCCTCCCTGTGCCTTTGCAAACACGGGCTCCTCTGCCTGGGAGGTGGGGATGGGGGTGATCATGGACTTGCCATGCTTTGCCCAAACTTAGCTAGAGTTGCCAATCATCAGTGAGTGGGGCCCGAAGCACCTCCATTTTGAATTCCTCATTCTAGGCTCAGGGCCTGACTTTTAGCAGGACCCCCAAAACTGACGTTTTCTGTGACCCCCCCCCCTTGCACTTGGCCTGCCCTGCCAGTTTCCCTGCCAGTTTCTGGGTGTTTCTGTCTCCCCCTGCTGGCCTGGAGGGCAGGAACCACTCTTTACTCTTTTGCCCTCACCATCCAAATGCTTAAAAAATAGTAAATGCCTCAGAAATATCATTGCATTGAGTTGACACCTACCCTAAAGGTTAAGAGGCCATTCACTGTCGGCTGCCCTCCTAGGCATGTAAGACACAATACAGAAGTGGTTAAGATACAATACAGAAACGGTTACCACGGGCAACAGAGACAGTTTTTTCGAAGTCAAGGAACTAAATCAGTATTAAGCACAGTCCATAAAGGTTAATGGTCTACCAACACTGGTCTGGTAACACTGTTAGCCTGCCTGTGAGTTGAAGGCTGCGGAGGGAAGCAGTTAGTGTAGCTCTAAGCGGTCATCAATGAATGGACAGAGGCCCTGATCCTGAGGACATGTGACCTGCCCAATGGCCCCAGGGAGGAGACAAGGAATGGCAGTCCCAGCTTCCCAGTAGGAGGTGTGGGCCGCTGGGGGTTTTAAAGCAGACTGTCTCTCTCAATGACTAGGCTTCCGGGGTGTGTGATCCTTGGGTTACCTGCATCACAACCACCTGGGCTGTGAACGCAGACTCGGGCCCTACCCCTGTGTCACCTGGTCAGAGTACCTGGGGTTGAGGTATAGGAATCTGCATTTTCAATAAACTTCCTAGGGGGTCCTTAAGATTTGGAAACCTTTCCCTGCCATTCTCGAAAATACACAGTCTAGAGGAAGAAGGTACGAAAGCAGCCAAAAAGAGGGGGCTGCGGCTCCATTTCTGAGGATGTGTGTGCCTCCCAGACTTGTGCCTGGGGATGAGGACCCACGCAGTCTCTATTGACGACAGAAAGATGAACCAATAACTCAGGCCTGGTGTATCCATGTGTAATGAGAATGGAGGGGAGGGGAGCGATGCTGTCTCTGAAACGGGCACCCCCCATCCCAATCTTACCAGAGGGCACTGGTGTGCAGAAGAATAAGGTAAAGCCGCCAGATTGCCTGTCTATCCTTTTATAAGTGAGGCCATCGCCTTTTGCAAGGTGGAGGGGATTCTTCTTCTGTTAGGGGCTCTCACTGTCCCTGTCCTTATTCTCCCGTCTTCTCTTAACTTCCCAGTGCCTTTGGGGGGGGGGGGCGGGGAGAAAGCAATCAAGTAGTTCACAGAACCAAAACCAAATTAGCTTTCTGAGTAGATCCACTATAAGCACGCCCGGCACATTTCCCTGGGAGGGCACAGACAGTGGGAAGGCAGAAGTGCATTTCCTGCTGGCGGACGACAGGGCTGACCCACCAGCCATGTGACGTCGACACACACGCTACCGCAAACATGGAATCACACGTGAGAGGGTGGCCAGCGGGCCTGCACGTGAGGTGGCGGAAGGCGAGACGGAGAGGTCTCCAGCCTCGCACGCACGGGGTCTGGAGAGGACGAGCAGAATCTCGGCCTGGCTTGAGCGCTGAACGATGTGGCAAGCTTTGGTCACTGACTGAGGAAGCCCAGTTACCGACGGCAAGGAGGTTGAGGCTTTCTAACCCCGCTGGACTCACCGGGCAGAGGCCGGGTCCCGACCACCCCCCGGGAATACTGGTTTCCTCTCCCCTCACCGCTAACGTCAGAAATGTCCAAGACCACGATCAACATAAGCTCTGCCAGAGACAAAACCTTTTCAAGATCCCCCTCCATACAGTTCCTGGCTTTTAAAAAAATACAACTTGAAAGGCGAGTTTTAGAATGAAGAGGTGAACCGCCGTTGGCATGGCTTGCGCAGTTGCGAGTGGAGGGGAGGGGAGTCTCCTTGGCGGGGCTCATTCCTTCTTGCTGTGCTCCAGGACCCGGTAGGGCACGCCCGGGGCGCTCCGGGAGCTGTGTTCTTCTTGCATGACGGGCAGCGTGGCCGGAGCATAGATCTCAGAAATGCTGTCATTGTTTTCCAGGGCCCCGTAGGAAAAGGAAGCTTTGAGGTCGGGCTGCACTACCATCCCCTTGTCATGCATGTTCTGCATCCCTGAAATGAAACCCATTTCCCCCCAGTCGTTATGTGGGAGGGGGCCGAAGGAGGCTGTGCCCTCCACCGTCCCCCCACAGACTAACTGGAGTGCTCGGGAGCTAACCATGTGCATTGCCAATTTCCTGAATGCTTTAGCTTGAGAAAGGGACACCCAGAAATTTACACTAGAAATATTACGGTTGCTAAGCAAGAAGGGGTGCATCCTCAGGAAATAGGCACACAGACCAGCCACTGTCAGAAGAAGCCCTCGGTTGGCCTAGACTGAGGTGGAAGCACAGCTGTGCTCTGAACATGGTAGATGCCATCACTTTTTTGCTGAATGAAATCAGGACCCAGGAAACTTCATTATACTGTTGACAGAGACGATAAGTTTTGTGTCATGGACACGTCACAGCGACGGATGCATCGTGATGCTCAGAGGGAGAGTTCTGACCTGAACATTAACACCCCCAATCCACATGCAGGGGAACGTGTGGTTCTTCTTATTACGCCTGGGCACACTGATGTTGGATTTCTACTTACATTTGAGGCTAAGACTTTAGTCATGAATTCCTTTAACCTCATCCTAGTCAGGTGGGACTTGGTCTTTTCTGAGGCCAACTCTTACCTTGTAGGGAGTTAAGACCCTTCCGGTTCTCTTGCTCCCATGCTGAGTCATAAGACATCAAATGCAAAGCGACTTTTATAAAAGCTCAACGATGATAATAAAGGCTGACACCGGACGGCTTAACAGGCCTTGGACACTGCGCTAAGTGCTTTAAATAGTAATAGTATCAACAGCAATAATGATAATACCTACGTGTACTGAATGTTTAGCTGGGGACAGACACTGTTTTTAAATGGTTACAAAGTTTTATCTCGTTTGATCCTTACACTTACCAATTAGGAAAATAAGGCAGCTGGTGGCCACAAAGCTATTAAGTGGCAGTGCCAGGATTCACACGCAGGGGGTATAGACTCTGAAGCCCATACTCTTAGGTGGGATGCTGTGTGGGCCACCCTGCACACCTGCACGTAATCTCCAAAAATCCCAAGACTGAGAGATGCTACTATCCTTGTTTTCAGGACAAGACAGACCCAGAGAGGTGAGGTAACTCGCTCAAGGTCACACAGCTAATGAGAGACAGAGCTGGGATCTGACACCAAAGCCCATGGTCCTATCCACTCCACAGAGGGGCTGGGAAGGCTCAGTTTGTGGAAGGACCCTTGCTTCCACATGCACGAGCCTTAGCTGATGGTCATTTGAAGGACACAGCTGAAGAGTCTGTGGTCTGAATTTGGGGGGTGGGGGAACATGAAGGGATGCCTAATCCTCAGGGAAGAGAGTTGCCTCAACAGGAGGCATGGTTTAGCTTTCAGATTCTGTCGGTGCTCTCTGGCCACAAGCCACCAGGAGCACACCTAGAGATGAACAAATCTGGCTTTACCGGCCCATTGCAATGAGGCAGGTGGACACCGTGGGGAACGGGGTGGGGGTGTGTGTAAGAAAGAAGGCATTACGTTAGAAAGGGCTTGTTGTTTGGGTATGAGGTAAGTGATTGGGAGGGTTTAAGGAAGCAGGGCTTTGCTTTGGATTAGATGCTGTCTGGAAGTGGGGATAATTCCATAACTGAGGATCTTAGTAATTCCTGTCCAGAAGGAGAGACCAGTCTAAGGCGAAAGCTGTGCTTGGTAACGAGCAGCAGTCACTCATGTGAGGGGGATGGCTGCTGCTTTTTGCGGTTTGGACACATTCCTGTGTCGTCTGGTTCGGGCTTGATTCTGGAGTGGCTCTGTCTGTGCCCCGATCCATCAGGGTCACAGGGGGCCTGTCTGGGGTGTGTGTTCTGTGAAGCCCTTTGTGTTCAGCCAGGAACCCCGAGGCCCAGCTCCCACCTAGCAGGGGCTGCTTTTCTCTCTCTCGTTCTCTACATGCCTTCCTGGTGCTAGAACTGCCTGAAGCTTCTCCAAACTGTGGCGCGTAGTGATGCTTCGGGATTTTAATGCCCCCTCAACAACAGCTAGTCTGTCGTGCAGACGCCAGTTAGGCAGAGCGAGAACAAGGTCCAAATGCTGACCAGGGAGACCAAATGGCCTGAAAAGCCACCGTTTAAGCAGTTTCTTTCTTCAAGTTTCACGTGGCATCAGGTCAAACACGTGCTCAACATTTAAACAGCTTTTTTTTTTTTTTAAGCGAAAAGGAAGTAGAACCAAATGCAACCAGGCATCTACCATGTCCCAGAGGCTGTGCACAGGGGCCTTTAACCTGTTATCCCATGACCCTGAAAGGAGTCCCCAATGTACAGGTGAGGGTCAGGGGCCAAGGGCGCAGAGCGGGGAGGGGGTAGAGCTGGGATTTGAATCCAGATCACCTGAACTCGAAGCCCAAGCTCTTTGTAGTGCAGAACACCCGTCTGCTCAGAAGTGTGTGGCCTGCCACAGCAATATAGGGCGGGGCCTCCTTTCCTACTTCCCACGGGTCGCAGGGTACGAGGAAGCAAGAGCCACACCCACAGACAGGCCACAGAATGTGGGTCTTTAGGGTCACCTTCGGTCACCTTCTATTTTCTACCCCAAAACGCACCTGTGTATGAGCATATACGAATACACATACAGGTATATTCACATACACAGTTTGCCAACACACCAACACACGGATACGGACACGTACTGGCACACACACAGGGTTGACACCTCACCTATCGGGAATTCAGCTATCCAGCGCCCTCATCTATCCGGAACACAGCCGAGAACAAGGAAGTAAGCAAAAAAGGCATCTGAGCAGCCAGGTTAGATGTTTACACAGTCCATGCACTAGAGCTCATGCACTGAACGCCTCGGAGAAGCCTGAAAGCCCCAACTCAGAGCTTCCTTATTTTAATTTTACACACAGTTCACACACGCTGGGTCCAACGAGAACAGGGACACCGAGCTGCTATGCCGGGGACAGCAGGAGTTGCGGGCTGACCGACGACGGCTTTACGTTACGAGGTGGAGAAGTAATGGAACAAGTAGACACGTACAACCTGGGGTCATGGAGGGAGGGCGCCTCAGCCAGCTCTGAGGACACACCCACATCGCAGAGGCCTGTACTGAGCAGCACTCGGTGCCGTCAGCGTGATTACGTTCTGTTCATTAGACTGTCTTAATGGAGCGTGGCCGAGAGTTTTATCTAACAGATCGAAAGTAAAAACTGTGCGTTAAAGAGTGACAACTGGTGGTCACTGGCAACTCATGGAATTTAGGTCAGCAAATGCGGGTGGGGCTGGCCCAACGTCCTAACTTTTCTTTCTTTTTTTTTTTGATGCCTTTCTCTTTATGGGCATGTGCTCATGGAGCTAGCACCACAGGTTGCAATAAAAATATTTAGGAAGATGGGATAAAATACAATTAAATATTGTATATTAAAATATTCTACTGTTCAATTAAGTGTGCCTATTTCTTTTTACCTTTCTTAATTTTAGAAATTTATAATTTCGTATGTATCTCACATTGCATTTCTGTTGGGATGGCACTGAGATAGACCATCATATCTGTACATGATAGAATTACCTCTTTCAAGATTTGCTTTCTATATTTAGCTGCTCCTATGCTGGGTACATAAATGCTTACAAAAATTATATCTTCTTGTTGGATTGAGCTCTTCATAATTATGTAATGTCCTCTTTGGCTCATATTACAGCTTTGGTTTTAACGTCTGTTTTGTCTGATATAAATATTGCTAGCTCAGCTTTATTTTTTCTTTTCCCGTTGTATGGAATATCTTTTTCCATCCCTTCACTTTTACTCTGTGTGTGTCCTTTGTTCTCCGTCCTAACTTTTCCAACCGAGATCCCTTGAGGCTGGACGGACTCGCCACTTCTCCACAGGCCACACCACTGCCTTTTGTGCAACACTTTGCTGATTCACACATTTGTGTTACTGTGAGGCCTTAAGGAGCTTGTGCTTCTCAGCGTGAACCCTTAGCTCCCTGGGAAATCAGGTTTTCCCGAGCAAGCCGCTCCTCTGTGGTCTAAGGAGTGAGGCTTTAGTACTTGAATTTCGTTCATCCTACTTTCTTTTTTTTTTCTTTTTTTTCATTCATTCTACTTTCCTTCCCCTCTCTGATCACGCCATTCCAACTAGACACATGACTTTTTTTCCTTTTGCGGGCATGAAGCCGGGTGCTGCAGGTCATAATTAATTACATCCAGCATGAATCAGGATTGTCTTTAAAAGATCCCAAAATAGACATGGGAACGGGCAAGATGTGCTCAAAACCAACTGAGGCTCTTCAGCCATGGCCTCCCCTTTGCACACTGAGACTAAAAAAAAGAAAAGAAAAAGAGAAAAGAAAGAACGACAATCACACCATAACGGCACAGCACACGTCCCCTGTCCCAAACCCAGCCGCGGGCTGTCTCCTTCTAAACAGGAAGTAGCGGTCACTCTACACGATGAGCAGGCCAGCTGGGGACACGGGGTTTTCACATTACCTGGCATGGCATCCATGGAAATATAGGGCTCGAAGGGAACGGCCTTCTTCCTGTTCCGTGTGATTAGGAAGACGCCCAAGAATGCGACGAGGCACCTGAGGGACAGGGAGATAAGGGAGGAAGAGAAACGAGGCCAGAGTGAGGCTGGGGGGGAGCCTTTCCAACCCAGGCAATGGAACACAGGCAGAAAGAAGGCCGCAGGCTGCGCAGGGGGCTGTTCACTGCAGAGCAGCACTGAGGCTGCTGGGCCTGAGGTCAGCCTCACGCGCCCTACACTCTGCACAAACCTTAATCGGGATAAATTAGACTCTCGCAGCCCTTTACTTCCTTCCACTTAGCCTGGATCTCAGAAACTTGCCTTTAAACGTATTTGCTTTCATTTAAAATGTTCTCTAAAGCCTAAATGTAACCAATACGGGAGTGGGAAAGTAAAAATTGGGAAGTCCTTGTACTCTCCCAGTCCCACTCCCTCAGGCAGGTGTATATTCTTCCAGAGTAATTCTTTGTTTTTTTTTCCTTTTCCCTGGAGCCTGGATAAACAAGCACACTTTCTAAAAACAGAGGTATGGCCTGGCTGGTGTGGATCAGTGGTTGAGCATCGACCTATGAACCAGGAGGTCATGGTTCAATCCCAGACAAGGCACATGCCGGGTTGTGGTCTCGATCCTCAGTAGGGGGAGTGCAGGAGGCAACTGATCAATGATTCTCTCCCATTACTGATGTTTCTATCACTCTCTCCCTCTCCCTTCTTCTTTCTGAAGTCAAGAAAAACATACTTATTAAAAAAATGTAAAATAAAAACGGAGGTATGATTTTCATGCAGTAAAGTGCACAAACCCTAAGTATAGTGGCCCATCATTTAATCTGTGTACACACACATGTGATCCCTACCAGGTCAGCAGAGAAGGCATTTCCATGCCCCCCCACCCCTCAACACACACACACTCCAGAAAGTGTCCCTGAGCCTCTTCATGCAACCCTCCCAGAGGAAACCACCATTGTGACTTCTCTCACCACAAATTTGATCTGCCTGTTTATGAACTTCTGGGAAGCTACCTTATAGTGTATATGACTCTTTTTATGGCTAGTTTCTTTCAGCCAGTAAATGTTTCTAAGATTCAACCACTTTATTGTGTGTCTATGTCTTAGTTCATTATTATTTTTTAAAAAATATATATTTTCTTGATTTTTTACAGAGAGGAAGGGAGAGGGATAGAGAGTTAGAAACATCGATCAGCTGCCTCCTGCACACCTCCCACTGGGGACGTGCCCACAACCAAAGTACATGCCCTTGATCGGAATCGAACCCAGGACTCTTCAGTCCGCAAGCCAATGCTCTGTCCACTGAGCCAAGCCAGTTAGGGCTTAGTTCATTATTTTTAACTTGAGGCCCGGTGCATGAAATTCATGCATGGGGGCCAGGGGGAGGGTCCCTCAATCTGACCTGCACCCTCTCCAATCAGGAGCCCTTAGGGGATGTCCTACTGACAGCTTAGGCCTGTTCCCCGTGGTTCTCTGCTGTCTGCAGGATCTGCTTTCAGCGGCCACCTTCTGCAACTGAAGGACTCCAGAGGGGCTGAGAGGGCTGGGAGCCACCATCTTGTGGCTATGGGTACTGCCATCTTTGTGTCAGAGTGATGGTTAAGTAGTATATTACTCTTTTATTACCGTATTTTCCAGCGTATAAGACGACTGGGCGTATAAGATGACCCCCAACTTTTGAGAAGATTTTCCTGGGTTAAAAAGTCCGGACGGAGACCATATGCAGCACAAAAATGAGCCGACTGGAGACACTTATGGTCTCCATCCGGCTCCATTGAAATGAATGGAGTGTGGCTGTTTATGAGCTCCCCCCACTTTATGCGGCAACCGCAGATTTTCCAGTCCGCTTGGAAGTTGTAGCACCTGCCCTGTAAGACGACATCTGGCATATAAGACGACCCCCAACTTTTGAGAAGATTTTCCTGGGTTAAAAAGTCGTCTTATACGCCAGAAAAATAAGTTGGTAGATAGGATTGTGTTGAACCAATTATCTGAATATACTACAATTTGTTTTCCACTCTCCTATTGACAGACATTTGGATTATACCCAATATGAGCATATTATGAATAAAGCTACTGTAAATATTCATGTATAAGTCATTATTTTGTCAATATATGTACTAATTTCTTTGGGGAATATATCCAGAGGTGTAACTGTGGGATCTTAGACTAGACTATACATATAAAAAAAAAAGTAACTTTTTCCATCTAATGTATCCTAGACATGGTT
>PVJC01049407.1:0-12192 GCA_004026665.1 Murina feae | reverse complement strand
TCTGGAGCTGGAGTTCAGAGCCGCTGGGAGCTTGTGGCTCTCTCCGTTTTGGAAAAGAACCACGACCTTCCGGTACCAGCCCTTCCCCGAGCCCGTGCGCACGCCTCCGTACCTCTGTACTTTGCTTCCGCTGCTGCTCTGAGTCTCAGACTCTTCTCTGGTTGTAGGATTTTCACTCAGCCAGCCGTCCTGCGGGTGCAAGTGGTGTCCGTGTGTTCTTTCGTGGTTTTTCTGAAATAGTTGTTCACAGCTGCATATGCGGTGTCTACCCTATGCCGCCATCTTGTTTCTCTCCCAGCTTCATTTCTATAAACTACATGCATCAGTCCTCACTTCTAGGTGGATATACGACCTAACGTAAGACACTTAAAATGTTCACTTCAAAGAGGATAGAGGGAAGGTATCTGAAAGTCACACCCATCTGACTGCCCTTTCAGGGCTTTCAATGAAGTGGAAATAGAAAGGCAGGGGGTCCATTTTCTCTGGCATTCCACTCTCGGCCAAAACTCATAAGGATGTTCTCCTGTGCCACAGCCCAAATGGTAATGAGCCAACCACCTTCCTTTAGAGCAGGCTGAGAAGATTGAAGAAAAGCATGTGGGTAGCGCCAAACCTGTGTGTATCTGCCCAGACCACTCAGGGTCTGCTTTACTCTTTCTGCTTCTCCTTTTACTAAATGTTACTTAAATGGCAGCAGAACACTCAAGTAGGTGACGGAATGAAGCACTATGCAAAAAGTCATTGGCTAAGGAGTTAACACTGTGTGTACATTCTCATTACACTTACATTAGAAATATGCTTGAAGGGAAGCATATTTGGAAATAAATACAACTATATATTAGCAAATGGAAATAGGGAAGGAAGGAAATCATTACCAAGTCCAGTTACCATTAATCAGCTTCTGCAAGTGGTTGTGGTTAGGACAGAACTACTATGTGTATTTTCTAATTTTCAGGAATAAGATTATAGTATATATATATATTTAAAAACATACATACACATAAAAGATGATTAGGACATCCAAAACAATATGCCACCATAGGAGCTATTTATTAGATGGGAGGAAGGACTTGTGCTGGAAGCAGACACACTCAGGTTGTCTCTTATTGTGTGTCTTTGAGCAACACACTTACCCTTTAGGCCTCAGTTTCCTCACCTATAGAAACAAGGGTAACACCAGTTACCCCATAGCATTTCCTTAGGATTAAATGTTATAACATCTGTGAAAGCACCATGGCCCGTACTGGCATTTGGAAATACTCAAAAATGCTCATTTCCTTACCTTTATACAACTCTTCTGTTCAAAGCAGGGGTTCCATCCTCTGATTTGATTCAGGGCTCTCTGCCGAGATTATATTGTGCAGGGCTTAACAACTTGCTAAAAAATTATCAGACAGCTGTTTCTAGATCTGAGTTTGCAGCTTTACAGCGCACACACACAAAAATCTGCTGTCTATGACAAGATTGATCAGGGCCCTGCAGGGCTTTTTGACAAAGTAAAGGCATCTCACCTTTCCCGTTGAAAGGCTGACTTTAGTGTGTGTATTGCTGTTATTGGTGGTGCTTTTCCCTTCACCTACTGCCTAACTGAATGTTGTGAAAAGACAGAATCACCCAAAACAGGGAAGGGGGTGCGGTTCTAGTCCTGCACTTGAAGGACATTCGGGCACCAGGCAGGGAATGCTGTCCAGTGTGGTGAACGGTCCAAGCACAGCACAGACACAGAGACCAGCCTCCACCTCTCCTGCCATCATCATCATCATCATCATCATCATCATCATCATCATCATCAAGGTCATATAACAGAAACTGCCAGATAATGGAAGAAAACAACATTCTCAAAGCAAAAGTCTCCATCATCCTTGTACACAATAAAACTGAAAAGTGTGGGGAAATGTAAAGAGGGTGATAGGTGTCAAATGCAGCGCTCTCAGACCCACCATAGTATTCACTTACTTTAGGAGGCATCATAATTATAAGCTATTCATCCTGGTCTCTCCAAGAAGACCTGTTTTTATAGGAAGGAGCAAGGGAGCTGCTCCTAAGGACAGCAACACCCTCCCTTCGTGGAGGTGAAGGGTGTGCTCTGGTTCCTCAGGCTTAGCCATTTACAGAGCATCCATGAGGACCACAGGACTGGAGGGATGCTTGCAATGTGATCCCAAGTCTTCTGGACAGCCTAGTTTTAGGTCAAAGTTTAGAAGCCCAAAATCTAGGCCTGTTTCTTCTTCCATTATCTTCTAAATGTGAGAATTATACTGTTAAAAGCTTATTAATCTGGGGTCCAAAATCTCATTGCCAAATTTCTGTCTATGGGCAGATTTGTTTTTAAGAAAAATTCCATATCATTCATCAGATCTTCAAGGGGAATCATGGTCAAAAAATATATTAAAAGCAACTAAACTAAACAAGTCATAATTTCCCTTCCAGATCTCATTGTCAGAGCAAGTTTTCTGTGATTATAAGAGCAATACACACTTATTATAGAAAATTTGAAAAAGGTAACAAAAAAATGTAGCCAGAATTGGACCATCCAGAAATAACATCCTATATAATAAAGAGGGAATATGCAAATTGACTGTCATTCCAGTCAATTTGCACCCACAGCTGAGGCTAAGTTCCCATAACGAGCCTTAAGGAGCAAGCAGCAGGGACCTGAGGCTGCGCGCCCGCCCACCTCCTGCATGGGGCTTGACAGGGGACCTCAGGTTGTGCCTTCCACCAGCGGGGCTTGGCAAGAGACCTCAGGCTGTTCCCCCCGCCCTGGCACCAGGCCAGAGGAACTCAGGCTGCACCCTCTTTCCTGGTGCCAGGCCGAGGGACCTGAGGCCATGCCCCCTGCCCCAGCACCAGGCCAGAGGACCTGAGGCCATGCCCCCCACCCCAGCACCAGGCCAGGGGACCTCAGGCTATGACCCCTGCCCCGGCGCCAGGCTGGGGGATCACAGGCCACTCCCTCCGCCTAGCAGGGCTTGATGGGGGACCTCAGGCCATGCCCCCCTGCCCTGGCACCCAGGGGACCTGAGGTTGCACCCCCCACCTGGCAGGGCTTGACAGAGTGGGACCGGCTGGGTCTGGATCTAGCCCAATGAAGGGGGGCCATCCAGGTTTGGGTCTTGAGCGATTCTGAGGTGCACGTAGGTGGTTGAAGACTTGACTCTGGGTTCTGTGGCGCACCCCAGACTCTGACAGGAGGAAGATTTTCATATATGTTTTACTAATTTTCATTAATCTCTGACACTTCTATTATAGAGAAAGGGCAAATAGCAATATTAAAATATTTCCTCTAATTAATCCCCTTTTAATGTGCATGAATTTCATGCACTGGGCCACTAGTGTGTGTGTGTGTGTGTGTGTGTGTGTATAATCATATATGATATGTATGTCATATTTCTGATGGTATGTTCAATGTTATGTTCTGCTACATTCCATATTTTTACACATTGGTAATTCTTCAAAAGTAGGACCCTTGTCAAATAATATTTCATCATGAGCATTAATTTTATTTTAACTATTCCTCTGTTGTAGAATATCTATATTGATTGCAATGTTTTGTCATTATAGATAATGCTGTTGTGAATATTCTCAAAAGTCAAATTTTGCATGTTATGTTTTTGGGAGTAAGGAGAAGCTACTAAAAGTTTTTGAGCAAGAAAATAGCAAAATCAATATTTGTCTTATGACAGTACCGGAGATGAATTGAAGCAGGGCAGGCTTGGTGATAAGGTAGAAGGTTATTGTCTGAGAACCTGAACTAAGAAAGGGCTATTGAGACTAGACACAGATTCAGATGTAGAATACGTGCTAAAGGGATTTTACCACGAGTCAGCGATTCGAAGGAAGAGAGGAGAGTCCAAAACTAAGCTGAGGTTTCTAGCCTTCATGACTGGAAGATCACGTGTACCACCAACCAGGACAGGAAATAAGACTGAGGAGACCAATTTAGAGAAGAGTTTTTGACACAGTAAAGTTATCAGGAAAGAGAAGTAGAGATTTTCTTTCTGACTGGCTCACTCATATGTGGAATCTAATAAACAAAATAAACAGATGAACAAAATAGATCCATGTGCATACAAGCATGGAACAGACTGCTGAATCTCAGAAGTAAGGTGGGGGAGGGTGGGTGGGTGGACAGAGATCAACCAAAGAACTTGTATGTGTATATGCATAACCCGTGGGCACAGACAACCGGGGGAGGGTGGGTGGGTGGACAGAGGTCAACCAAAGAACTTGTATGTGTATATGCATAACCCATGGGCACAGACAACCCTGGGGCTGGGGTGGGCCAGAAGAGGTCAAGGGGGAGAAGAGGGGTCATATGCAATACTTTCAACAATAAAGGTTAAAAAATGTTTAAAAAATGAATAAAACGTTTTTAAAAAGTAGAGATTTTTTTTAAAGGTGTCTCTGCTTCTCATTGAAGTCCCTCTGAAATAGTAACTCTAAACTTAGATTTAAAATGTCATCTTCTATTTAAATATTTACCATGTACAATTTTCTACCTCATTCTTGATTACTGGAATATATTCTTTCTAAAAACCATCTTGCCAAGCAAGGATATATATATATATAGATATGCATTTTTCATAAGATTCTTTGAAAACACTATTTTTACTGATTCCAGATACTAAGGACAATCAAAGATGTAGATAGTGACTGATTGGCAGGGAGGCTGCTGATGTTACTTTCATTAAAATGAGGTTACTATGATTTTTATAGTCACCCTCACTAGTGTGATAAATCTCTTCAACAAGTATTTATTGAAAGGCTTTTTCCCTGAGCCAGGCACTGGTATAGGGACTGATGGTATTAAGCTAAAGAAAACTGGGATCAGGCTGAGAGAAATGAAGTTGATCTAATTTTTTTCTTATAACTGAAAATTAAGGGAACAAAGAAGATAACCAGTTTCTTCTAATCCCTAATCCTCCAATTTCACCTTCTAATTCTTTCCTGCACAGTTCCATACTGGGTGAGAAGAAAAATGACTAGTTACATGAGAGCCAGAGAGGTATAATCCCCACAAAAGAAAATATCCATCTAACAATTGTGAAAGTCAAAGAAAGTACTGGGAGAATGTTTTAATAGCCCCAAGTCTTGCCTGTGCTGACCTAGTTTGCAGGTAAGACAGTGGGAAATTCCTATCACATTTCACATAAAGCAGGGCACTTAAATGGCCTCAAACTGAATGGTAGACTGCATTAGGCCACACCTTTCCATAGGAAGTAGAAGATAACCTCTACTCTAAAGAAACACGAAATAATTCAAAAGAATAGCACATAGCATTAAGAATGGCAAAGCATCCCAGCTGGCATGGCTCAGTGGTTGAATATTGACCTATGAACCAGGTCAGGGTTCCATTCCTAGTCACGGCACATGCCTGGGTTGCAGGCTCAGTTCTCTGTGGGGTGTGCAGGAGGCAGCCAAACAACGATTCTCTCTCATCATTGATGTTTCTATCTCTCTCTCCCTCTCCCTTCCTCTCTGAAATCAATAAAAATATATTGGGGGCGGGGAGAAAGAATCGCAAAGCACCTCCATGATCTATGCCCTAATTGCAGAAGATAAACTTGAGCTGAATCCTGGAAAATAAGATTTAGAAAAGCAGAGATGTAAAATAAGATGCATTCGAGGGTAATTCCTGTGTGAAAGTACACAAGGAAAGGCACAGAAGCAAGAATTAAGTGTTATCTACTTCCCAAATCAGAAGCAGTAGCTCAGAGAGACTCCACTGGCATTCAGTGTACCAGGCTCCCCCTACAGGAGAAACACTAACATTCATTTTTGCACTGCATTGTGGTCTGCAAAGGAACAGTCAACGCTCCACATGGAAGTCAGCATCAAAATTGAGTTGGGCAAAGGAGGTGTGGGGGTGGGGGGAATGGGGACAGGAAGAGACTTTGCTTGGGGCGATGGGCACATGATGCAGTATGCAGATGAAGTTTTATTGCATTGTACACTTGAAATCTGTATGGTTTTGTGAACCAATGTCACCCCAATAAATTCAATTTTTAAAAGGGTGCTCTGCAAATTGCTAAAGAAGATGACCTGATAAAACAGGAATCAGGAGCTGCTATGAAATCCTGATGGCCCTGAGGGTGCAAAATTCCATGGAACACTGACAGAGGTGCTCGACTGAAGTGTTCATCACAATCCATGCTTATGCATTCACTGCTTACTAAACTTTGGTTTATATTATAAGATTCCCCTAGGCAAACATGCATGTAGGAAACGAACTGCAACCTTCTAGACCTGGCATGGTCTTCGAAGTTTGGAAAAAAGGCTCCTACAGATCTGCAGACCTTTTCAAATGGTTTGGATTCACTCACCAAAGAGCACCAGCTCCGTAACCTGAAGGAGTTTTATTCTTCTCTAACCTACTGCTGACTAGATGTATTTTGGAAAATTTACTACACACAGCCTGGGAACTCAGGTAGAAAAAAAGGCCATACTCAGAATGTGGCATTGTGTCAGTGAAATCAGGAATCTCCATCTGGTTTTGGAAGGAAATAGAACAATGGAACCTAGGGGAACCTGCTGTGAGTATATGAAGAATGTAATTGTGAACTAAGATCCTTGAAAAATTATAGTCTGACACCTTGGAAGAAGAAATATGTCATTCAGCCTAATTAGCATACTCCTTCTCCACTTATTTGAAGTATACGTTTTCAGATACCCTTCTATAAGAAGCTGAGAACTATGATATGATAAAGAGAAGCAACTACCTGTAATATGGTTTGTGTATTTCTAACATTTCCACCTACCTCAGAACCTCTCTCGCTCACTGATTTGCCATGGCAAGTTCCTTTCTTCATACTTTTATTAATATTATTATTTTATTAATATATTAAAAATATTTATTGAGCATAGACTATTATATAGACACAGGGCTTGGTGCTAGGGACACATTGGTGTACAAGATTACCCTATAGAGCTATTGAGGAAGATAAACCAGTAAAGAGGAAACTGAAGTTCAGTGTGATGATTGTAACACTGAAGATAATAAAAGGCTATGTCACTCAGCCTTGTGAGGGGTGGGATCAAGGAAGGCACCTGTGAGAAATGAATTGCAATCTTTTAGACCTGGCATAATAATATCTCAGCAAAAAGAAGAGTGAGCATCAGCACATGGGAGAATGGAGAGACACTCGAAGTAAAGTTATCACTTATTAAAAGCTTTAGAACCTACAGAAAAAGAATACATGTAGGTTAAGGTAAAGAGAATTCCTAGACAGGTGAGCAAGCACTGAACCATTAATAAATTTAAAGTCATATTGAGGATCTAGACTTACTTCTGCCAGCCATGGAAAACCATTAAAGACTTTTAAAGATGAAAAATGGCAAGAGTAAACATGCTGGATGCCATTTGGAAAATGGATAAGAGAAGGCCAGCCTTAAGGCAGAGAAATTAAATTAGGACCGTGCAATTTAAAAGGTGATGAAGACCTAAACCAGAGCACGGACTCATAATGGGGGGAAATACATGGATTCAAGAGTGCTAGGATTCAAGAGTGCTACAATCCACAGACCCTAACAGTAAGTTCCATTTGGAGTGAAAGGAGGGGGGAGGAGAAGTGGGAGTCAAGTAACTTCCAAATTATTTATCATTGACAAAGAAAATGCAGAAGGAGACACAGATATGGCGGAAAAGATTTCTGTTAAGGGAACACCGAGTAAGAGGCAACATTTTCTAGAGAAATATAAGGAAAGACATCCAATAGATGTCATGTCAGAAAGATATCTGAACTGGCCTTGTAGAGTTGAAGTGATCAGCACATGGGTATTTCTTAATAACATTGCAATCAAGAAATCAATGGTGAACATGCCCAATCAGAAAGTAGTGAAATGAGAAGTTCTAAAGACACTGGTCTCGAGGCATTGTCTTAAAGATGATTACAAGATCCAACCCTCTCCCAATACCAGGAATGATTAGCTCATCCCATCAGCTCATTTCTGACTGGGAAAGGGATTAAAACCTTGAAAGGTGGTGAGTGAGGCCAGTGTAGAGTGGTAGAGAAGTACAGACATGGAAAGCAGGACGTGCAACATTGATTCTAGAAAATAAGGGATAAAACCATCACACCCGGGATTCTTAGGTGACTGAGAAGCAACTTAAAGTCAGTGACCTTTAAAGAAAATAAATAGCATGTGCTTTTTGAGGACTCCACAACCTAAAGTACAAAGCACCTAGGAAAGTCCATTCAAGTCCCATGTGCTATTGGCAGTCTCACTTAGAGCTATCCAGACTGGTTGTTCTCAACCTTGGCCGCATTGCCACTTGGGAAATTTTAAAATACAAATGTCCAGATGCCCTATAAACCCTTATTACTCAAACTGGGGCCGCCTACCAGCATCATTAGGACCCTGTGAAGTCTGCTAATAAAAATTTCAGGCCGCATATCAGACCACCAATCAAAATGTGTATTTTTGTAAGATTCCCCAGGAGATTTATGTGCACTTTAAAATTTAAGACATGCTGTCTCAGAATCACTTGAAAGGCTTGTTAAAATATAGAAGCTAAGTCAGGACTGAGGCTTGTGAATTTGCATTTCTACTAAGTTCCCAAGGGAGGCTGCTGCTGCAGGTCTGAGACCATATTTTGAAAATTTTTGCCACAGAGCAATTAAATCAGAATCTCCCTAGGTGGGACCCACACATCAGTATCTTTCAAAGCTCACTAAATGATTCTAATTTGCAGCCATGTTGAGAACCACTAGTAACAATAATTTCTGTTTCTGATTATAAGGAAATAAACATTCTCTAAACATCAACTTCAACTCATGATAAAAGTATTCTTTAATATAAGATGAATTTTGATTAACCAAAGAAGAAAGCAACATGCTGCTTCATGTTTAGTGTCTCATTTTCAGCAATATGTTTCGTTATAATTTTTTTTTTAAAGAAAAGATCACAGTAAGTAATCATTATCTGATTAGTCATCACAGTAACCATCAAGTCAATTTATTAACTTCATTTTCTTGTGATTCTTATTTAATTGGGTATTGGCATTTTGAAGTTCACAGTATGTTTTTATCATCTTTTGGAAGTCATTCTGAATAAATCATTGTTTCCAATCAGCCTATGAAACCAATTCTTTTCTTTTTTCTTGCTTTAAATTTCTTTTTCTTTTTTTCTTTTTTTTTTTTTTAGTTTCTTGAGATGGGAGTTCAGATTATTTATTTCAGGTGTTTCCTCTTTTGTAATGTGTACCCTTAGGGCTATAAATTTTCCTCTCAGAACTTCAGCTGTGTCCCACAATTTATATATTGCATTTTCACTTTTTATTTCATTTGATACATATTTTTTGTTTCCCAAGATATCCTCTTTGATCCATGGATTATTTAAACGTGTTGTTTAGTTTTCAAGAGTTATTGATTGTTACTGACTTCCTGTTTAATTCCATTGTGGTTGAAGAACCACATCTTGTATGATTTTAATTATTTTTACAATGGTTGAAGTTTTTTAATATCTTAAGATATGGGGTCTATTTTGGCATAGGTTCTATAGAAACTTGAAAAATGTGCATTTTGCTGTTGTTGGGTGGAAAGTCCTCTAAATGTTGCTTGGTTCCTATTGGCTAATGATGTAGTTCAGTTCTTTTATATCCTTGGTGATTTTCTAACTAATTTTTCTACCAATTATTGAGAGAGGTGTTGAAATCCTCAACTATAATTGTGGAATATATATTTCTTTTCTATTTTAGTCTTTGCTTCCCTATTTTCAGCGTTGTCATTTGCTTCATACACATTTAGGAATGCTATGTCTTCTTGTTGGAGTGACCCTTTACCACTGCTTTCTCTCTCTCTCGGCTCTGAAGTCCACTTTATCTGATCATAACATAACCACTTCTGCTTTCCTTTTATTACTTATACCTGATATATGCTTTTATCTCTTTTTATTAAACCTGCCTAGATTATTACATTTGAAGTATGTTTCTTGTAGATAGCATATAGCTCAGTCTTAGCTTTTATTCCACAATGTCAAGCTCATTCCACACCGTTTTTTCATTGGTGCATTTGGACCATTCACATCTAATGTAACAACATGCATGGCTTAAGTCTGCCATTTTATTATCTGTTATCTGTTTGTATTCTGTTTGCATTCTTCCTGTTTGCCTTGTTTTGTCTTCCTGTGGGTTACTTGAAAAATTTTAAACTCTATTTTGATTTATCTATAGTGCTTTCGAGCATATCTTTTGGTGCAGCTGTTTGAATGGCTGCTATAGGTATTACATTATGTATACATAACTTATCACAGTCTATTGGTGGTGTCATTTTACCAGTTCAAATGAATAATAGAAACCTTACCTCCCTTAGCACCTCTTTGCCTTTCTGCATTTATAATTCTTTTTAAAAAGTATTTGTATATGTTTTCACTGATTTCAGAGAGAGGAAGGGAGAGGGAGATAGAAACATCAATGACAAGAATCATTGATCAGCTGCCTCCTGCACAACCCCCACTGGGGATCAAGCCGTGACCTCCTGGTTCATGGATCAATCATGTGACCTGACCAGAATCAAACCAGGACTTCCTAGTTCATGGGTCAATGCTAAACCACTGAATCACACTGGCCAAGCTCACTGATAATTCTTAATTCCTCTACATACATTTAGAACCACATCAGAAAATATTATAAATTTTGTCAACCATCAAATGTAATTTAGAAAACTCAAGAGAGAAGGAAAGTCAATTGTATTTATACTTTTGTTTACCACATTCTTTTTTTCTTCCTAACTGTCCAAGGTTCCATTATTTCCTTTCATTTAAAGAACTTCCTTTAGCTATTCTTTTAGTGTAGGTCTGTTTTTGACAAATTCTTTTGTTTTCATCTAGGAATATCTTGATTTCCTCTTCATTCATGAAGAGAATAAAGAGGGTATTTTTACTGAATATAGTATTCTGGTTTGACAATTCTTTTTTTTTCCAGTACATAAATATAGTATGCCATTTCCTTATGACCTACATGGCTTCTTATGAGAAATATGATGCCATTTAAGTTAATTTTCCCTTATTCGTGGGTTGTCATTTTTCTCTGGCTGCTTTCAAGATTTTCTTTTTTCTTTTATTTTTAAAAGTTTAATTTTGAAATGTCTTGGTCTGGATTTCTTTGGGGTTATGTTTGTGGTTCATTTAGCTTCTTGAATATGTAGGTTTATGGTTTTTTTGTCAAATTTAGCAGGTAGTAAGCCATTATTTCTTCAAGTGCTTTTTAGCCCATCCCTCTTTCTCCTCTCTTTCTGGATTCTGATGAAATAAATGTTAGATCTTTTTTCTCTCTCTATTTTGTCCATTCACTGAGATTTTTGTTTCAGGTATGAGCTTTTCTATTTCTTTGCTGAGGATTTCTATTTTATTATTTATTTCAAAAGGTATTCGGAATTGCTCATTGAAACATTTTTTTAAATTTATTTTTATTGTTTGAAGTATTATATATGGTATTTCATACATCTCTTTTCCCCCTCCCCACTGACCTCCCCCCAGGCACCCCCTCCCTCCCAGGACATGCCCTCACTCACTTGATGTCTTTGTCCATTGGTTATGCTTATATGCATGCTTACAAGTCCTTTGTTTGATCTCTTACCCTCTCCCCCACTCCTGCCTTCCACCTGAAGTTTGACAGTCTGTTCAATGCTTCTTTGTCTTTGTATCTATCTTTGTTTATCAGTTTATGTTGTTCATTATATTTCACAATGAACCATTTTTATCATGGCTATTTTAAAAATCTTTGTCAGATAAGTCTAATGTCTTTGCCATCTCAGTGTTGGTTGGTGTCTAATAATTGCCTTTGACTTTCAGTTTGAGATTTTCCAGGTTCTTGGCATGTCAAGTGATCTTTTGTTGAAATCTATACATTTTTATTACAATACTAGGGACCCGGTGCACAAAAATTTGTGCACTCAGGGTGGAGGGAGTCCCTCAGCTCGGCCTGTGCCCTCTGACAGTCTGGGATCCCTCAGTGGATGTCCTATGATGGCCCCAGTCTGCCAGGCGCCTTCTGTGTGTGTGTGTGTGTGTGTGTGTGGCCACTGGGGACCTGCCCCCAGCCGCATCTGAGGCTCGGAGCAGTCCTCCTGTGCGTGTCTACCTGCTGGGGACCTGCCCCAGGCACACTGTGGAGGCTTGGAGCAGGCACCCCCTCTATGTTGATCTCTCAGACTCTTGCCCTCCCCTGCATGTTGTTCTCTTTTCTGAGCT
>PVJC01049406.1:0-12277 GCA_004026665.1 Murina feae | reverse complement strand
GAAAGGGAGTGGACTGACAATTTTCGGGGGTTAAGGGTGTTGGGGATGCGTGAAGAGACTGGACAATAATTGTACACCTATGGATGAGGACAGTGGGGGGGCAAGGACAGAGGTTGGGGTGGGAAATGGGAGGAGGGGAGCTATGGGGGAAAAAAGAGGAACAACTGTAATAATCTGAACAATAAAGATTAAAAAAAAACATACACACACAAGTCAGAGCAACCATAGACAAGAGATGCTATTGTTAACCCCAATTTACAAATGCAAATTCTGATGCTTGGAAAAGTGAAGTGATTTACCTCAGAGCACACATCTTATGTCCAGATCTGTCTGATTCACAGCCTCTGTATATACTACCTGATGCTCTAATTTATGCAAATGCAAGTGAAACCTGAGAGAAGGCAGCTTTGAAAGGAAAAAGGAGTTGTAAAAAGTGATATGGACTGGGAGAGGTTTAGTGAGTAGAATGGTGACCCTACTCTCCCTAGGCTGTATTCAAGAAAGGGGAGGATTGTGGGTGGGTTGGACAGAATCAACTAGATTCCCTCCAACTGATAAATATTCCACTCTGGTTCCATATGAATCAGTCTACACTCACAATGTCCAATACAATAGTCACTACCACATTGGTGATCTCAATTTAAATTTTCCTTAACTAAAATTTGAAGATTCATTTCCTTATTTGCACATATCAAAGCTCAGTACCATTAGTGCGGTGGCCACTTTATGGGACAGCACAGGTCTAGCCCTTGGTCCTTCAGTCAGGCCACCCCCAAAGGCTGCTGGGTCTGTGGTGATGAGTCTGCCCATGGTGTTCAGAGATGAGGCAGGCTGGTGCTGGTTAGGGAAGAGGTAAGAAGTGAGAAAAATGGCACAGAGCTGGTGAAATCCCAAGGGCTTTAGGTAAGGAGGTGGGTGGCATGGTCAGCCACTATTCTCTCCAGCAAACATCTTTATTTTCTCTTTCAGAAGAGGGTTCTTTTCCTGACCAATGACTACTTCTTCACAGACATCAGTGACACACCTTTCAGGTGAGGACACATGTTTTGTTTGCGGAGTGGAAGGATGAGTAGAACATGAATATCAACAACACGAGGAAGAACTTTCAGGTCAGAGGGTGCATTTACTCATAGTTTGCAGCTTTGTGGCAACAGAAAAAGCCCGGGTCTACATCCAGGAAACTTAAGAGGTCTAGTCCTGCTTTGCTGGTGTAGCCTATTATACAGAGTCTGGAACCAAACTGCCTAAGTTTAAATCCCAACTTCACCGCTTACAGGCTGTGTGACCTTTGTCAAGTAACTTTAGTTCTCTGTGCTTTAGATTCCTCACCTGTAAAATGAGGGTTGTAATAGTAACTACTTCTTAGTAATATTATGAACATTGAATGGCATAATCTACTTAAAGATCTTAACACTAAGATCCCTTGGTGATTCAGATACTTGGCCAAGGTTCAAAAGCAATGTTCTACCAGGAGAGAGAGAAAAGCATCATGGGATTCACCAGTTGGGAAAGGACTCTTCTATTCTGGGAGCCCTATGAGACCTAGAGACTTTTCCACATTTCAGCGGGTTCCTGAGAGGTTCAGAGTGTAACTTGATTAAAGTAGGTACTGAGGAGAATCTTTGGCCTGTAGGATTTCCAGGTCCTTTTCAGGAAGAACGCTGATGTAAAAATAGACGTGCTGCCTCAGTCCTAAGGGGACCAAGGGACTTGGCGCACCTCTCGTCTCGGGTGAGGACAGCTCGTACACTTAGAACTGGTGAAGGGCAGAACATGGACCAGATGTTGACTTGCACTTGCTGTTGATGAGGACCTGGGTTCTCTGCTCTCCCCACAGTTTGGGAGTGGTGCTGTCCCAAGGCCACGGAGAATACATCCTCCTGGGGAATACATCTGTGGAAGAAGGTGGGTCGGCATGAAGTATAGATGGACAGTGTAGAGGAGAAAATGGATGCTCCTGGGATACTGAGCAGGACCGACTGGAGCCAGAGCTGGTCTGACAGGCTCCAGGTCCTGGGCTGCGGGGAGGACGGTCTATGTGTCTGGGCACCTGGTGTGCAGCATCTGCCAGTCAGCCATCAAAACCGACAGAGCCTAAGATGTGCCAACTTCGCACTGCCAGGTCCTGGGAGGCTTGCTGGGCAGGGGGGGCGGGCCTCCAGGGGATGTGTTTCTCTGAACAAAGCTGAATTTAACCTGTCGGAAGACTGCGGAAGGCATGAGAAAGGAGGCTGGGGAGAGCGAGGAAGCAAATCTCTAGCTGTTTGCTTGGGCTGCTGTAACAAAGTGCCACAAACCGGGTGGCCCTGACAACAGAAAGTATTCCCTCACAGTCTGCCAGCCAGGCTGCCTCCAACACCCCTTCCAGCTCCTGATGGTCCCCATGTCCTTGGCTTGCACTGCAGCTCTTCCATGTCCCCTCCATCATCACATGGCTTCTCCCCTTGTGTGTTTCTATTTTCCCTTCTTATGAGGACACCAGGCACCCTGGATTAATGACCTCATCGTAATTTGAACACATCTGCCAAGACCCTATTGCCATATCAGATCACCTTCCAGGTACTGGGGGTTAACACTTCAACATATCATTTTGAAGGACACAATGCAACCCATAACAGGGAGCTCATGGGAAGTGAACCTGAAAAGGATGGCGGGAAATGGCGGGGAGGATGGCCGAGAAGGACCCACCCTCCCTAACGCAACCTGCTCGTGACTGGCAGCTGCTGGGCACCTTGAGAGAACAAAACCCATATCCAGGTCTCAGGGCATCCTTGAGAGATGTGGTCACAACCCTATTCAAAGCCCATATTCTGTCCATTCCCCTTTACCATCCCTTGAATATACCTTGTCTCTCCTCTCTGCCACGGCCACTGCCCCCTCTCTCCTAGGTAGCCATAGCCGCCTCCAGCGAGTCTCTTGCCTCTTCCTTTCTTTGAACTTCTTTCTGCCAGAAATTAAATTGTGCCAAATTAAATTGTGTTGCTACTAAAGGACCTTCACTGGCCTTCTGCTTTTTCTCATTTCCCCACACGCTAGGCTTCAAGGTCTTCCCACCGCTGCACTCTCCCCCAAGATGCTCTCCTCTCCAGCCCCACTCTCTGATTCCAGCTAACTTGGACCCATTCCTCAGGCCCAATGTACACCTCACTTTCCCAGGAACCCCCCCAGGACCCCTGTCCACACCCAGGCTGGGCTATGTGCCCAGCTGTGTGCTCCCACGTCCCCTGAATTCGCCCTTTCACAGCCTGTGTCCTGACTCTGGAACACTCCTTCCTTTTTCCACAGGCCCCAAAACAAACTTCCCTGCCCGCACGGTGTCTTCCTCTTCCCTGTGCTCTTCTCCCTCTCCCAGATATCCCATCTCATTGCTGTAAGGATGGGTGCCTTCCATCACCCTCTGCAGTGGGTGAGACCAGCCAGTGATCCAGGGGCTTCACATCATGGACTCAACTGGGCCTCCTGTAGGGACAGGAGTGTCACCCTTTGACTGTTTGCCTGTATCTATCAGCCCAGAACCTCTTTTAGTGAAGCCTCACAAGCCCGCTCGGTGTTGCCATCATCCTTGTGTTCAATTTGACAAACCTCAATTTGAGCACCTGTTTGTTTTTGAGCACTAAGGGTGTTCAGTAGGATGCTTTTCATTCATTCATTCATTCATTCATTCATTCATTCATTCAATGAACAAATGTACAGAGCCCATGTCAGTGTAGGTGCTGTGCTGGGCTGGGCATGAAGCTACAGAGATTCACAGAATAGACATGCCCACCTCTGGGGTCACCTTTTGACTGGCCATTTAGCTCAGTTGGGTACAATGAAGATGAAATCACTGGTTTCAAAGTATTAGTCCCTTTGAGGGAGACCTAATAGTAAAGATTTGGACATGAGGCGATGGGGAGAAAGAACATTTCAGGGAGTGGGGAGCAACACGGACAAAGGCATGATCTGTGTAAACCCAGCCCAGCCCTACTCTGAGCTGAGAAAAGGAAGAGTAAAACCAGCCCTTCTCTGAAGAAGCTTCCCAGCAGTTGCTTCTAAACAGTCCTGGTGCACGTCCTCACATGGGGTGAGCATCCTACTGAGTGTGAGTTCTGGTTTCAGGCCTGCACGACCTGCTGCACCCAGACCTGACCCTGGCCAGCGACTGGTAAGTGAGGAAGTCACTGCACTTGAGGAGGAGAAGGTGGGAGGGAGGGAGGAAGAGGGGCAGGATTTTTGAGGTAACTTTGACTCCTCTGGATTCCAGGATGTACTGCGTCACAGATATCGACCCTGACCACCGGAAGCTCAGCCAGCTGGAGGCCATGGTCCGCTTTCTAACAGGGGAGGACCCAGACCTAGAGTGTGCGTGTTGCCTGCCCATGAGGGCTTCCCTCTGGGACCCTGCAGCTCAGGACTTTGCAGGAGGGGAGGGCTGGGGCTAGGGGAGAACTCACTGATGGCCTAGAAGGACAGGGAGATTTCCCAAGACAAAGCAGAGACAGCCTGATGACTAAGTGCTCCTGGAACGAGGCACATGAGCACATCCCCATGTCAGAGACTGGGATCTCTGAAAACCTCCTTCACTTGACCACTGTCAGGCTCCGAAGGGACACTCCCACAGTGTAAAGGCATCCACCTAACCATCAGATCTGTCCCACCACCACTTAGCAGTGGGCCCAGGCCAGCAGCTGACACTCTGCCCTTGTCTCTGCAGAGGAGAGCACTTGACCAGACAGTCTCTCACAGCCTGTGTCTGTGAGTGTTTTCTAACACCTAGTTCTCAGACTAACCTTAAGCTCCTCTCCACTAACTCAACGGTGAAAGTACACACCCTCAACATGGTACTTCTTCTTTCTCTTTGGAAGAAGGAGCAGGTCATTTTGTCACATGTCACCAGCAAGCGAAGACTCCACTTTCTATGCTGTCCCAACATTCATTCTATGAACAATCTGTACTGGGCATGTCCTCTGTGCCAGGCCTGGAGCAGGCACTGAAACTAGAGCTGCTCCAACCAGGCGAGGCCCTTGCTCTCAGGGAGCTCATAATCTCGTGGGAAAACCACGCAATGAAGAAGCAAGCCTGCGCGTGTAGGTGTAGGTTGTTACAGGTTGTGCTGTATAGGAAATGATGGGGCCTGCTATAAACAAGGGGTCCGGGAAGGCCAGCTCTGTCAGCCAGTGTCACTTACCACCCAAGTGGTTCATGGATACAGGGTGACGGTGGTGATAAAAATGTTGTGGAACTAGACAGATGTGATGGCTGCACATCATTGTGAGTGTACAACGTGCCACCGAATTGCATACTGTAAAGTGGTTGCGTTTGTGTTACATGAAGTTCACCGCAATAAAAGTAAATACCTTGAAGAGAAGAGGGAAAAGAGAGCCACCATGAAAGAGCATCCTGGCCAGGGGAAGAGCCCACGTGGAGGCTCTCAGCAAATCCAGATTCACAGAACTGCCACGGCCAGCGAGTGTGAGGGCGATGGCCACGGAGCAGAGCGATGGCAGTTGAGATGGAGGGTGGGCTGCGCATCAACAAAGTCTGATGTCGCTGAGGGAGTCTCTAATTTCCCAGAACATTAGAACTGGAAAGAGCCTTAGAGGTCATTTGGTTCTACCCACATGTTGTCTGGGGTTGAGGAATGAAGGCTGGGGGAGGTGCAGCGACTTCCTCAAATTCACGTAGGTAATTTTACACGCTCCGAACATATGTTTATGAGGCACATCTTGTTCCTTGAAGGTCAGGGTTTTCAAAAGCTCAAGTGAGCTGTCATGGAGGAAATAAGTACATTGGTCTCCTTTGATTTTGCATCCAGGTGACAAGGAGCTGGTGCAGGAGGTGCTGTTTGATGCCGTGGTGACAGCCCCCATGGAAGCCTACTGGACAGCGCTGGCTCTCAATGCCTCTGAGTATGTACAGGCTGGGGCTGAGGGCTCCCAGAAGGGAAACAGGCCCTGGGCCCTGTGTTCCCCTGGCTGAGTCAGGGTCCCTCCCACTAGCTGGCTGGCATCTTAGGAGACCATCCAAGTCCTTTGGCCTACGTGATGAGGGTGGGAAGACAGGGAGAGTCAGAGAAACATTCACACAGTCCCAGATTATGCGGGGGCTTTACAGAGCTTCCACACACCGTATGCCCCTCGGAAGAAACACCCTGAACAGGTCCCCGGTCATAGGACCAAACCCCCCAGCCCACTCTGCAGAAGCCCCATTCTAAGAACCCCTATCTTACAGTTGTGCTCTCACTGTGAGAACCCACCACCAAAGTGCCCTGAGAGAGCAGGTCAGCAGATCAGTGCCTCGTCTCCAGGAGCTGAGGTCAAGACACCATATAGTACAAAATTCACCTCCGTGTGTCCCAGCACCTTAGATTCCCTCACTGTCTCTGCTGACTTTCCCCTGGTGCTATTGTGCTTAGCAGACAGCTAAGAAAGAAGAGATGAATGGTTTGAGTGTGTGTATGGAGGTGGGGGAGTATGTGTATGTGCATTTGCATGCACATGTGCGTTCACGTATATGTAAGAGCATATAAGTGTTGGGACAGGGTAAGGTAAGAGGTTAAAAATAGAGTAGGGCCCTGGCAGCGTGGCTCAGTTAGTTAGAACAATGACTTGTACACCAAAAGGTTGCAGGTTTGATTCCCTGTCAGGGCACTGACCTAGACTGTGGGGTTGCATCCCCTGGTCCAGGGCGTAAGGGAGGCAGTCAATCAATGTATCTATCATACATCCATGTTCCTCTCTCTCTCTCTCTCTCTCTCTCTCTCTCTCTCTCTCTCTCTCTCTCTCTCTCCCCCTTTCTCACTCCTCCCTCTTCCTATCCTTGGGTGGGCCATATCTTGTTCTTGAATAGGAATGAAAATGTCCAATCTCCCTAAACTCTGGATAAATTAATGCTGCCCTAATGTAAACACTAACAGAATTTTATAGGAACCATCACCTACTTAGAAAAGCAAGATGCATTTTTTTATATACCAATAATAAACTATTGAAAAGATAAATTAAGAGACATTTTCATTTATAGTTGCATTAAAAAGAATAAAATACCTAGGAATAAATTTAACCAAAGAGGTAAAAGGCCTGCACTCAGAAAACTATATAGTGCTCATGGATTAGAAGAACTAATATCTTTAAACTATCCATATTACCCAAAGCAATCTACAGATTCAATGCAGTTCCTATCAGAATACCAATGATATTTTTCACAAAACTAGAACAAATAATACTAAAGTTTATGGAACCACAAAGGACCCTGAATAGATTCAGCGATATTGAGAAAGAAGAACAAAGTTGGAGGTATCACTCTGCCCAATACCAAACTATACTACAAGGTTTTAGTAATCAAAACATCATGGTACTGGCATAAAAATAGATTCATAGATTAATGGAACAGAATAGAGAACCTAGAAATAAATCCACGCATATATAGTTAATTAGTCTATGATAAAAGAAGCAAGAATAAACTAGGACAATGGTATAAAGACAGTCTCTTCAATAAGTGATACTGAGAAAACTGGACAGATACATGCCAAAAAAAATTAAACTAAGCCACTTTCTTACATCATATAAAAAAATAAGCTCAAAGTGGGTTAAAGACTTAAATGTAAGACTTGAAACTATAAAATGCCTAGAACAAAACATAGGCAATATTTTAACATCACTCTTAGTAATATTTTTTTAATATGTCTCCTAGACCAAAGACAAAACAAAAATAAATGCATGGGACTTACATAAAACTACAAAGGAAAACATAAAGAAAAAAACAGCCTACTGAATGAAAGATGATATTTGCAAATGAAATAACTAATAAGGAGTTGATATACAAAATGTATAATGAACTCATACAGCTCAACATAAAAAAATAAAGACCCAAGCAATCCAACTAAAACAGAGGCAAAGGCAAATTTCTCCAAAGAGGACATACAGATGGCCAATGGCACATGAAAAGATGCTCAACATCACTAATCATCAAAGAAATAGAAATCAAAACTATAATGAATACTATCGCACCCTGTCAGAATGGCTGTTACCAATAAATCAACAAACAACAAATGTTGTCAAGGTTGTGGATAAAAGGGAACCCTGGTGCACTATTGGCAGGATTGAAAATTGATGCAGCAATCAATATGGAACTTCCTCAGAAAATTAAAACTAGAACTATCATAGGACCCAGCAATCCCACTTCTGGATATTTATCCAAAGAAATTGAAAACACTAATTCTAAAAGATGTACACATCCATATGTTTATTGCAAAATTTTTTAAACAATCTGAATGATATTTTATTTTGCATGCTTATACAGTATGAATGATTAGCTCACAATCCAAGATAGTTTTATAAATGTTATTCATCAAAATGGTGTTACTATTGTAGGGCAAAAAAAAATTACATTTTATTTAACAAAATCAAGAACGATAGATTTGACTTGGAGAGTGGCACCCCACAGATTACACAGTGGTTCCAAGCAAGCCATTCCTCCACTTCTCCCAGCAAAGGGGCTCAAGAGCTAAAAATACCAGAACACTCAAATGGCACCTAACACACTTTTATATAAAGGTCAAGCTTGTAAATTATTCATCCATGATGCTCAAAAGTGAGAGAACTGAATAGAAAGCTAAAAATCTGGAAGATCTTCATTTCCTCTTCTTTATGGAATACAGTTTTTCTTCAAGTGGGACTGGGACAATCCCTTCACACTCCTTTGCTTCCTGGGGCAGGGGTGTTTTACAGTGTTAGGTCTGATTACATCAATGTCTCGAGACAAGTGCTCCATCATGCTTTCAACAGTTGTTGTTGGTGCATAAAAATCCACCAAGAAATACCCTCCTCTGTTGTGCCACTGGCTGTGAGCAGAGATCTGATAGGGAAGCACCCCTTCCCCCAGATTCTCCAAGTTCCTTATGGTCTCCCCCCTGTCCATCAGGGCTTCTATTGTCCACTTCAACGTAGCAGCATTCTCAGGCCACTATTGCAGCATTATTTATAACTAGAGGCCCAGTGCACAAAATTCATGCACTGGTAGGGCACCTAGCAGTTTCTGGCTGCTCCCTCCCTTCCCCCTGCCAGCCCTGCCTCCTGGTCGAACTCCCAGATGAACTCCCGGTCGAGGAGACAATTTGCATACTACACTTTTACTATATAGGATAGGCAAGATACAGAAGCAATCTAGGTGTCCATCTATAGACTAATGGATAAAAAAGATGTGGTACATATATACAATGGAATATTATTCACCCATAAAAAAGAATGAAAACTTGCCATTTGTGAGAACATGGATGGACCTAGAAGGTATTATGCCAAGTGAAATAAGTCAGACAGAGAAAGACAAATATCATATGATTTCACTTATATGTAGGCCCTAAAAAATAAAATAAATGAACAAAGAAAATGAAAATAAACTAATAGATACAGAGAACAAACTAATAGTTGGCAGATAGGAGGGCAAATAGAGGAATGAGCAAAGAAATAAAAGGGATTAAGTACAAATTGCCAGTTATGAAAAATAGTCATGGAGATGTAAAGTACAGCATAAGAAATATAGTCAGTAGTGTTGTAGTAACTATACATGGTGCCAGATGAGTACTAGACTTACCATGGCTACCAGACTTATATAATTCATGTGGTATGTGAGTGCCAAATCACTATGTTGTATATCTGAAGCTAACATAGTATGCCAAATGTAACTGAAAAATAAATTTAAAATAAATATTTGAGTGAGGAAAATGAGAAATATTTCTACATACACTTATGGAGTGATCTTAGCAATGGAGAAAAGCCTGTATAACACCCCCACTGTTTACCTAAAACAAGGAAATGAAAATATATTTTCATAGTTATATACATTTATATACATGTTTGTATGGATGTACATATATACATATTTTTAATTGAACAAAAAACAAGTCAAGAAAAAATATTACTTATAGGAAGAGTGAAAGAATTGGGGGATAGAGACAGAGACAGACTCTTCTGAATATGTCTTATTTTCCATATTTGACTTTGGAACCATGTAAATGCTTTCTATCATTATCAAACAAAATTTAAATTTAAAATATAAGCTATAAAAATTGAAAGCAAATGAAATAAAATTAGCTGTGAATCAAATTCCTAAAATACCAGACGTCAACCATGGCAGGATGGTGGAGCAGGTGAACAGGGATGCCAGACCAAGATGGGGTGCTAGTTGCTGTCATCAAGGCGAGCCTCTGGTGGTTACTGAAAATTCTTTGTCCATATGCGCCGTAGTCCCACCCACCAATCACACCCTTTGCTGGTGCCCAGTGCCAGCCCAGATCGCTTGGTGCCATCAGCAAGTGTAAGTGGTGGCTGCTGGCCCCAATCACCTCTAGGGCTTCTCCACCTCCCCCTGTTCCTAAGGGGTGATCAGGGCCAGCAGCTGCCTCTTGCACCCACTGCTGGCGACAGCCCCACTCACATCTGCTGTCAGCGGGGCCAGTGCCATCAGCACGTGGGAGCGGTGGCAGCAGGATCAGGGCTGCTGGCAGACAGGGGACCAGGGGTCACAGTGGGAGGGGTCAGGCAGGGGTGCGGAGAATGGGCTGAGACCCATCCCTGTGCCCACCGCAGCCTCTCAGCCCACAGTTCCTTTCAAGGTGCACAAATTCGTGCACTGGGCCCCCAGTATTACATATATAGTGGAAGAAGCAGCAAAGGATTTAGTCACAGCATGAAAAAAGGAGATGTATTAAGATGTATTCAGGACCAGGGTCTATACTGTATGTAAAAATAAAAGTCTATTAAATTATATATGTTATATATAACTATTATCATTACATGCAGTAGAACTTATATCCTCAAATGTATGTCTTTTAAAAAATTCCTGAAATACCCACACATAGGTGAATTCTTTCAAGGGACTTGAAACCATAGATCTGTAAACACTAAATAAATAAAATCTTAAACTGTGTTCAATCACCATATTGCTAGAAACAATACTGACACTGTTGGTCACAAACTGTATTAATTGATAAAGCAATACATAGTGTTAATGTAATTGAGAACCAATATTTTCAGCAAAAGAGGAAAGTCATACACCTTTTTTAAATCAAAGAAGTTAATATGTTCATGTTGACCAATGTCACCCTAATAAAATTTAATAAAATAAATTAAAAGAAGTTAAGTTTAGATGTGATGGTAACTATGAATTGAAAATGTCAGTGAGCTCATGATGCATTTTCTCTGAAAGAAACTAAAGGACTATCCTAGCTCTGTCTACTGAAAGGACCAACCTCAGTGAACTGTTCAGATCTATATTGTGACCTTTCAATGTCCACATTAAAAAGTCCTCAATAAAAGGAGTGCATGATCCTTGGAGCAATGTCAAGGCAGGAGTGGGAAATGTACAGAGTTAGCCCTGAGCACCTCCCCCTCCCAGGAAGCAAGAAGTTGCTAGAGCCTTAACTAGTTTGGCTCAGTGGATAGAGCGTCAGCCTGCAGACTGAAAGGTCCCAGGTTCGATTCCAGTCAAGGGCATGTACCTTGGCTGCTGATAGATGTTTCTCTCTCATCGATGTTTCTAACTCTCTATCCCTCTCCCTTCCTCTCTGTAAAAAATCAATAAAATACTTTTTTTTAAAAAAAAAAAGAAGCCCTAACCGGTTTGGCTTAGTGGATAGAGTGTCGGCCTGCGGACTGAAAGGTCCCAGGTTTGATTCTGGCCAAGGGCATGTACCTTGGTTGTGGGCACATCCCCAGTAGGGGGTGTGCAGGAGGCAGCTGATCAATGTTTCTCTCTCATCGATGTTTCTAACTCTCTGTCCCTCTCCCTCCTTCTCTGTAAAAAATCAATAAAATATATTTTTTTTAAAAAGAAGAAGAAGTTGCTAGAGGCTAATGAGGCTGTGCCAGTGAACCCAGCGCCACCCTGAAGAGGCTCTCACTGGCCAAAGTGGGGACAATTCGAGCAGCAAAAGTCAACAACTGCGTGGATTAAAACACATTAAATATGTTTAAATTCCTGTGCTCATAATTATACGGGGGGGAAAGATCTTATTGGTCATCATTGGAAGATGTAAGGAAACCAACTCATTATTCTAAAAACTGGTAAATACATAAGGACTCAATTATTTATCCTGCCTTTCCTGTACAAGTTATACCTCAGGGTAATCAAATACTGAGGAGGAGTATCCCTATTTTGCAACCTCTAGTCAATCAGATAGTGTCTATCTTGATGAAGAATACACCATCTGCCAAAACTTAAACCAGGATCCAATCAGGCCCCAAAGTCCAATTGCTAGCCTATAAGAAATACAAGGAACAAGAAAAATGCTAAATAACATGGC
>PVJC01049405.1:0-12185 GCA_004026665.1 Murina feae | reverse complement strand
AAAACAGTTTAACCCATTCCAGACAGTTTAACCCAAGCATGTCAAACTCAAGGCCCAAGGGCCACATGTCTCATTTATATGGCCTATGTTACCCTTTGAGTTTGACATGCTTGGCTTAACCTGTTCCTGGAACCAGAGAATAGTCAGCATTTACAGAAACAATGTCAAATGCAAGGTGGAGAAGGTTGCAATTCCCACTGTTACAATGCTATCTGACCATTCAGCTTCCTCCAGAAACGTGCCTTTGCTTTTTCAAAACCTACCAGGCTTAGTCGTGAAAACTACTTGGAGTAGGTACACACAGTTCATGTAAGAGATCTTCATTAAGTCTGATCTAAGAAATAAAGGAATTATTTGTCTGTTTCTGTCTAGGCCACACATCTAAATCCATTTAATTAACAATTAAATAATTGTTAAGTGCCTAGTATGGGTCAAACACTCTATGCTTTCTGTCTACCCATCTCATTTTGCCTTCTGGGAAGATGCTGCCACTCCCAATGCCTCCCAGAGCCAGGCCACAGGATCACATCTGTAGACTTACTCATCTATTGAGCACCTCCTGTGGGGACAGGTCCCTGGGCAAGTACCTGAGTCTCGGCTCAATCATGTATGCAATGCAGACCTCAAGGCCTGACATGACTTCTCACCAAGAGAGCATCTCTGCCTCTCTGATTTATGGGGGAAGAATTTCTTTCACCAAAAGGCCTTGGAATGATGCTTCAGGTGGTAAGACCATAGACAGCCAGAGCACCCAGCACAGCGGCTCCTTGAGCAGCGCAGACAGAAAGCAGAGCAGAGACATCCGGCAGTGGTTGATTACTGGGTGTCCTCCCAGTCTCTATGATCAGCATCACCACTATCACTTGATAATGGATTATAGTATTTATTATGTACTAGAGGCCCAGTGCATGAATTCGTGCATGGGTGGGGTCAGGCCTGCCCACCCTATTGGGGTAGGAGGGGCTGATCAGGGGCAGGGCCAGCTGGAGAAAGAGGTGGCAGGAGGTTGACCAGCTGGTCCTGCCCCACCCCTCCTAACTTCCCTTGGAACTCCTGGTGGAGGGGACAATTTGTACATTAGGCTTTTATTATATAGGATGGAGTCAGAATAATAAATTAAAATATTAGAATCCAAGTTTACAAAGTCTGTTTCCAAAATTTACATAGAGCTGATTATCATCCAAGTATTGTGATTACAAGTTGAATAAGACTCAAATTGCGCCCATCGATAGAGAACAAGACGATGGTTATCCCAGCGGCTGGGAATAAGTAGGAGCATCCCCACTGTTTATTCTCTAGTAAACTGGCCAGTGACACCCTAATGTGACATGACCAGCGGGGCTCTCTCCCCCTGAAACGCCAACTCAGCAATGCCGAACCCAGTCCCCAAATAAGACCCTGCAGGTGTTAGGGGTCGGCTTTGTGCCTGTGGCATTCTCGTCCTGTGTCTGTGCCTCGGGTGCTCGAGGTTGGCTTGGGGCCAGAGACTGTAGAGTGCAATCTTGCGGGTTCCAAGCCGCTGTATCCTTCACAGGCATCCTCTAGTGGCTTCGCCTGGCGGCTTTTAGGGGGTGACCCGGCCGTGAGGGGTGATCCCTCGTGCCCTCTTCCAGACATGAAGTGAGTTGCTTGTTACAGGAGTCAGGTCTGACGATCTGGCAGGCCTGCCACCGGAAGTGCGCGCCTTGGTGGGTGCGGGGCAGGAGAAGGGGTAGAAGGAAGGAAGGGCATCCCTTCTGCTGTCCCTGACGGGTCACCAAGTGGAAGGTGAGCATGATGGTGCACACGGCCAGGCTGAACAGCCATCCCATCGGTGGGGAGAGAAACATGGTTTTATTTAGGGAAAGGGCTGGGGTGGGCTGTCCGAAGGGAAGGGCTGCACAGCACCCGGCCAGGGGACACGGGCGATGCTGGCAACCCCGCGGATGGAGTGTCATCCTCATACCAGTCGCTGGAGGGAAGCTGTCAGTGAGCCTGGGGCTGAGCTGGGCGGGGATGCGGATGGAAGGCAGGTGTGCGAGCAGTGCCTTCAGAACAGGCTCCAGCCCTCGTGTGGCCTGACCCCCAGTGTCCAGCAGGTTTTTCCTGGTCTGTGTCCCGGGGAAAGCTGGCACAAGGCATTAGGAGTCGTATTACCTGTGGTCCCCACAGTGGGCTCTGTGGCTGGCCATCTGCTCCCAGCGGTGCTCTGCCCCATGCGCACCATACTCTGGAGGCCGCTCCGAGGAGGACGTGCCAGCCCAGACCCTCAGCCTTGGTTAGCTTGCCCAGGGCCCTTGGGTTGGAAAGGTGTCCAACTAACCGGTCTTCTTCCTCATTCCCCACGGGCTGGTGCGGGCCTCCCCTATCCACCCCTTCCCTGCACCCTCCTGGCCTGCCACACTCGTCCCATCTGTCCCAGGCCGCAGCCCCTCCAACCCCACCCTGGCGCCTACCCCATGCACCCAGCAGAGGGCCTCCCGTTATCCTCTCTCCACCCCCTCCCGCACCCCAGCTCAGAAAGCTGGCCTTCCTGCCAGTAATGGGGAGGAGGGGACCGTTATCCCCGGGGTTGCTGGGAGCTGTCTTTTCCCATTTAGTTAACCTTAGCCAGCTTTGCTCCTCTCTCTTTTGTTGACACTGTGAGAGCAAAGAGTCATATTTCCAGTCACAGAAGGGAGTGTGGGTGGCTGCCATTTTGGCTCCATAACTTGTACTCCTCTGGGGGCCGCCGTTTTGAAATAGCAAAGGTCAACCCCTTCCTTTTTCCTTTGAATTAGCCAATCGGGCAAGAGTGTGAGCCCAAGCTCTGACCAATCAGAGGAGGGACAGATGCCGTGGGTGAGGAATAAACCCCGGGTGTGCACCCGCAGCCCCCGTGGCGTGCCCTGCCTGCAGGAGGAGAGCTGCTGCCTGGGTGCCTGGCCCCGAGTCCTTCAGTTCTGCCAGGATCCCTGGTTTGGGGACTGCCTGAGCAGAAGGTCAGCCTGGAGGGCATGTTGCCCCACACCACAGTGCTCCAGAGGCCCATGCTGGCCCAGGACCGTCTTTACAAATGTTCTTCCTAACAACACCTACCTAGCTGCCCGCTGTAACAACCCTTATCCCTTAGAGGCATAAGGGACACTGGAAGTCAACTGGCCCACTGACCACCCCAGCATCCCCACTGCCTTTGGGTCAGCAGTTCTGCCAAAAGCTCAGGGGGTTGCTGAGTCCACCCCTGATGCCACCAGGCAGCTCCTTCTCCGGAAAGTGCCCCTTCCGCAGGGCACCACCAGGAAGAAGGGCATGCCTTGAACTGAAGACCACGGAGAGAGACACAGCCATCTGGGCTCTGGACACTGCTGAAGGTAGAGAAGGACATGGCAAAGCGGCTGTAGAAATATCCAGAAAAAACTGCAGCCTTAAAAGTAAGGAGAATGCCTCCCTTACTCCCTTACCCACTCCTGGGACCAAGATCTACTGGTTGGCTCTCAAGCCACAGCATAGGCTTACTCACGATGAACCTGTGATGTGTGACACTGCCTACACAGGCCACCTCCCAGGGTCTGCACATAGCTCACTCCGTCCTGAGCTCAGCCCCACTCAGCTAATCCTCCTCTTTTCTGTGTAAAGCCCAGCGTTTAAAGGACTTCTGCGCTTATTGTTAAATACAAGCCCTGAGCAGTGGCTCAGCTGCTTGGAGCATTGTCCTGTGCACGGAAAGTTTTGGTTCCCATCAGGGCACCTACCCAGGTTGAGGTTCAATCTCCGGTTAGGGTGCATGGGGAAGGACACCAATCTATGTTTCTCTCTCACATAAGTGTCTCTCTCTGAAAGAAAGAAAGAAAGAAAGAAAGAAAGAAAGAAAGAAAGAAAGAAAGAAAGAAAGAAAGAAAGAAAGAAAGAAAGAAAGAAAGAAAGAAAGGAAAGAAAGAAAGAAAGAAAGAAAGAAAGAAAGAAAGAAAGAAAGAAAGAAAGAAAGAAAGAAAGAAAGAGAAAAAAAGAATGAATGAATGAAAACATATCATCTGGTGAGGATTTTTTTTAAAAGAGCAAGGCAACATCCAGGTGACCCACTTGGCACAGGCTGATCCTCTGCTGTCCAGAGAAAGGAGCGAGCGGGCCAGCGTCCCTCCCCAGGACTGCCTGAGCAGGAGGTCAGCCTGGAGAGCATGACACCCCACACCACAGTGCTCCAGAGGCCCAGGGCTGTCTTTACAAACGAGAACGTGCGATGACAGTGCCCACCTGAGCCTCGGCACTGGCACAGAGGTGTGGCCCCATACCTCAGACCACGTGGTTTTCAGACCTAGTCTTGACCTTTCCTATGACTCATCCCAAACCTCTCCTTCCGTGTCACCATGTTAATCTCCTATATGGAGCTGACCACAGCTGAGCTTCCCTTGGTCACACTTTAATTTACTTGCACTAACTGTGTCCATCCACTACTGCCAGGTCCCCGCGCTCAGGCGCTCAGCTGCAGCGAGGGGACCCTGACTCGAGATGTGTCTCCCCTGCTCACAGGAGCCATTGTTCCGTTGGCTGTGCTTCTCCCTCTCCGTGGACATGAGCAATGGCGCCCTTGAACTCAGTGTCATCTTAAACTTGATGAAATGCACATTTTGGGGTGAGTGAGTGAATCTGTGCTTCCTTTTGGCGCTCTTGCGTTCTGGTCTTCTTTGGAAATACAAAGAAATGAAAAATCTTTAAATCAGTGTCTCTATGTGCTGGGAACTCTTCTGCGAACGAGGAGGGCAGATCGACCAAGTGAATGACACTGTCCCACCCTGGAGTGGGATGTCCAGTGGAAGCAGGTGTTGGGGCGTAGCCGAGAGGAGGGGCCATGCTTCCCAAGGGAGGGGTGCTGGCCCAGGATTCCTGACATATGTACGAGCACCCCATGCTCCTTTCACACACATCATCTCTGGACCCTCACGTGAGCTCTGTGAGGTAGGAAAATCACCCCACCTTAGAAATCAAAGACAGAGGATAAGAGGAGTTAAAGTAATCGCCTCAAACACTGACTGACTGGTAAGTGGCAGAGTGGGGTGAGGGGGGCATTACACTCAGGCCTTCTGGCTCCAGGATCCTCACTGTTTACCTCATTAGAGCTGGCCCAGCTGCTCAGCACCTCAAGGGTCCCTCACAGGTGTGAACCCACACCCTGCCCTCTCTTCTCTGGGCTCCCAGGGCAGGCTCATGGATCTTGTCTTTGATCTGTTTGGGGTTTTAGGGCAACCAGAGAAACCAGACATAGTCTCCACTCCTGGGGGCCCAGCCTGAAAACTAGTGGCCCACACACACACACACACACACACACACACACACACACTCAGACCACCCCTGTGTGTACAGTGCGCAGCGGGGCTGCATCACCAGCTTGACATCGATGGCATATATTTGCCTTGACAAGTGCGTCCTGCTTTTTAAAATATGTGCAGCATCTTGGGCCACACCCTGGAAAGAATTTGAAGACTGGTCGCAGGTGGAGTCCCTCCATTTTTAGCTCAGGACCCCACCTGAGGCCAGCAGCTGCAGGCACTTGTGATTTTCTCTACCTTTCCACCTCCCACGCTCTGCCCAGAGGTGCCTTGGGACGACTCACCCGACCACCAGCAGGTCTTTTCTGAAGACACGTATGCCGGTTACTGTTTGTGGCCCTGCGCACGCAGTGGACAGCCACATGCACAGCAGCTGCCCGCAGGGTGCCTGGCGGCAGGAAGCTCATGGGCATTGCTCTCAGGTGGTTGCAAAAGTGTGAAATGCCTCTGTGTTCTGCACCCTCCTTCAGAGCCTTAAACAAATTCGTGGAGCTTTCAGCAGCGACACTCGCCATCAGGGATGTGACCATGCCAGACAGCAAGCAAGGTGAGTGCTGGAGGCACCCCTGAGCAGCTCTCCCTCCCTGCTCATGCCCACAGCTTGCCGTGGGTACACTATTTGTGAATGGAGCTGAGGTCTAATGCAGCGTTGGATACTGGATCACAGAGCCTGCCAATATTTTAAGAAGCAGAACCCAGTTGTAAAGTCAAACAAATACCATAAATGTCACAGTGGATGAAAGTGGCCATTAGAATTGGGTTCTGGTAAAACTTGTTAAACTGACATGAATGAAGATTAATTACAATTACATAGTCAGCATGTGAAAAGAGGCAATGGGGAATGTAATGATAGTACAACACACACACACACACACACACACACACACACAGAGAGATCTAGGCAACCATAGAAACAGTATCCATAGCTACGAATGGCCTGGCCAAGAGAAGGGCTCCCAGGTTGCCTGTATCTCCCTGATGCGAAGTCTTGATGCGCCCTCTAGTGGCCATGGCTGTGCAGAAGCCTGAGAGAGGCCAGCGCCCCTCTGAGTGCTGCAGTGAAAGGCTCCCCTTTGTCTCATATGTCACCCCAGCCCCCTGCTCGTCTCGCACCTGTGGGCACTGAGCACAGCATATGTCCACTTTCCATTGACCCTTAGACTCCATTTGCTGGAAAACATACTTTATTCTGTTCACCACGAAGAAAGAAAAACAGTCAGTTGTACGGACATGTCATTGATTTTAAGAGGAGTCCCCACTTAAGAGATGTGAAATGTAGAGGTTACCATGCTTCTTGTATGTTGCTGGGTCGTTTCTTTCCTCACATAGCAGCTACCCCGTTTGTTCATTCGATCAATTGATTTGTTCTGCACACATTCAGGAAGGGCCCACAGTGGGCCAGGGTGGGAGCGACTGCCCTGCCTTTGGGGCTCCTGTTCTAGTAGCTGTAGGATTTCTAATGGTCTTTGCCTCGCTCACATTCTGTGAGTCAGTATCTTTCATGCTGTAGAGTGAAAATAGGCCTCAGAAAAGAAAACAGGTCCCAGAAAGGAAGTCAGAAAACCTGGGTTCTCTCTGCTCTTCCCTCTCAGACAGCCTGTGATCGCTCTGTCTTCGTTCTCCTTTATGAAACGGGTGGGATTATTGTCAGTCCCGCTAGGTCACCGATAAGTCAAGAAGTGGCTCTTCTTCTCCTGGCAGTCGTTCACTCCACGCAATGACGGTCGAAAATCACAGCAGCCATGGAAAGTGTCCGTGGCAACCAATGGTCCTGTCTTTCTTTCCTGCCCCTGAATCAAAAAGGTTCCAGAGTTTTTCTTGTCACCTGCAGGTGTTCAGCAATATCACTTTGTGTACACAAATGTCTAATCCAGAATAACAGAAAATATTTTTGCTATTGTCCAGTATAGAGCTTCTTACTCCCCACTGGACAGTCTGCAGGAGGCTGGTGTCTGACCCTTGCCCAGCAAACAGAGCTACAGGAGATGGCTGGGCATCTGCCGGGCTGGCAGGTGGGAGAGGATGCTGGGCTGGGGACCTGGTGCTCGAGTTCGGGGCAAAGGCTACGTAAGAGTTTCCAGTGGCTTGGGTGTGGGCCTTGCTAGAAAGCAGGCCAGTGTGGCTCGAGTTACTCCTGTTACATGGCCACCTGCGGTGTGAGTTGAAATCATTACTGCAGCCCTAGGGCTCCCAGCAGCTGTGGAAGAAGGCCTCATTACACCAGAAAGCTGCAGGTGAGCGTCTCAGCGATGGCTGTGCAGGGACAAGGGGTCTCCATGGGCAGCAGGGGGGGAAAGAGGAGGGAGCGCTGGGCTCCTGGAGGGTCTATTCCCTCAGAAGATCAAGGCCCGGAGCCAGGCTGGCTGCACAGCCTGGAGCACCAGAGCTGAGACCAGCGACCCACACAGCTTCCAGCTGTGAAAGGCGCAGGGCTGGGAGTCGGGCTGGTCGGAGAGAAAGCCGCGGTTTCTTTTTTTTTTCTTTTTTTTTAAACCTAGAGCCCAGGAGCTGCAACTGTAGCATCTTACCAGAGGCTTCGGTGAGGGCAGGAGGACTTGCCGTGCTGAAGGAGGTAGGGGGAGAGAGGCATTGTGGGGAGTCGTGGAAAGGCAGAGGCAGGACTCCTGCATCTGGTCATAAGGCCATTTTTCCTGAGAGGAGCTGGCCACCCCCAGTAGCCACAGGGCAGGAAAAGGAAGACGCCCCCCTCGGTGATATAGCCTGCTCCACCCTCAGGAGCCCTGCCTGCCACACCCTGTGGGGTGACCCCTTTCCAAGGAAACAAGAGCAGAGGCCAAGTCTATGGGTTTGAACAGTCTCAGGAGCATCAGTGACTGGATTGAGGGGCCATCTGTCCCACTATCCCGGGAACCTGACTGAGCTGATAGAAACCAGGTTTTCAGCCCATCCCACTGGATTGCATACAAGGAGCTCTGCCCAGCAGAGGGCAGAGTAATAGTTGGGGCCACTTGCTCTGGGAGTAGCTCTGGGTCAGGGAAACACCCACCCCATTCCCGGAAATCTGAACAGCACTCCCCCACCCCACACCCCATCCCCACCCTCGCCTAAAGCCCTTTCAGAAATAGCTTTCTTTTTGTTGTTGTTGTTTTATTTTGTTTTATTGCTTAACAAAGAGTGTTAAATACGTCTCCATTTTTCCCCTTGACCTTCCCCCCTCCTCCCATACCCCCCCATGTCTTGTGTCCATTGATTATGCTCATATGCATGCAGACAAGTCCTTCAGTTGATCTCTTAACTCCCCCCCAACCCTCCCAAGCCTTCCAGCTGTAGTTTGACAGTCTGTTCAATGCTGTTCTGCCTCTGTATCTGTTTGTGTTCATCAATTTGTAATGGTCTTTATTATTCATAAATAAGTGAGATCATGTGGTATTTTTCTTTCATTGACTGGCTTATTTCACTTAGCATAAGATTGACAGCTGGCTGACAGGCAAAGGCGGGCAGAGGTGGAGCCTGGGGAATCAGGGGAAGTGTGCTGACCAGCCCTGGGCCCCCTGCTGCTAATGAACCTGCTTCCGAGGGCAGCCAGGGCCTGTGGAGAAGACACAAACTTGGAGCTTCAAGCAGGTTGCTGAGAGCAAAGCAGGACAGTGCCTGGCACTGTGGTTACCAACTATGTATCACACAGGAAGCCCAGAATAGGCAGCGGAACAGTCAGCCAAGGGCATCAGGAGAGTAGGGTCCACAGGGAGCTCCCATGGGGCACTAAACCCTGCGGAAAGGAACACCACTTCATTTTTATTCTTTCTCTTCTTTTCCATTTTTAATTTTTTTCTCTTTCCTTTCTTTTTTTCTTTTTTAAATTTAGCTCCTTTATTTATCTGCTTTATTGATTTATTATTCCAGTCTCTATTTTTTCATTCATATATCTAATTTTCCTCTTCCCTTTTCCTACACAATCTTTTTTTTCCTGTTCTCTTTTTCTTTTCTCTTGCTTTATCGTCTTTCTACCTTTTCTTCTTTTAGGTCTATCTGCTTTATTCTCTATTTTTCTTTTCAAAATTCTTTTCTTTTCTTCTTCTTAATTTTAAATAATTTCCTTTCTTTATTCCCCTAATTATTACTTTTATTTTCTTTATTTCAGCTCTGCATCTACACATTCCTTTTTCTTCCCTTCCCCTTTTATCTTTTTTCTTTTCTTTTTTGTGTTGTTTTTGTTTGTTTTGTTATTTTTCTCATATTCTTTCTTTCTTTCCTTCCATCAGTCTTGCTTTCTTTTCTCTTTCTGAATTCTCTCTTATCTGTTGCTTTTATTGTTGCTGTAAGGATCTTGTGTATGTTTTTGTTTTGTTTCTTTTCTTTTGCATTTTGTTTTGTTGTATTTTATTCTGTTCTGCAGCACTTCCAGAACAGCTCACATGACATAGTCGGGGGTGAGCCACATAGTCAGCCACACTGAGAAGAGATTCCATCCCTGAACAGGACAATAACATTCAAGGCCAACTACAACAGGAAAACCCAAGTAACTCAAGCAAGGGACTTTCCTAGAGCATCCAGCTCAGGAGATATAAGACACTGCACCACTGAGTCCCACAAAACACCTGCTACATAAGACCACCCCATAAAGTCTTGGAGGCATAGCAGTTTGATCTAATACACAGGAACAAATATAAAGGTTCAACTAAAATGGAGAGACAAATAAACAACCCCCTAATGAAAGAAAAGGAAAAATCTCCAGAAAAGAAACTAAATGAAATAGAGGCAAGCAATTTGTCAGGAAAAATAATTCAAAGTAATGGTAGAAAGAGTGCTCAAACAATTCAATGAGAACTATAAGCAATTTAATGGGAATTATAAAAGACTTAATGAGAGTTACAACAACATGAAAAGAGATGTTGAAACAATCAATAAGAATCATTTGTAAATGAGGAATGACAGCTGAAATAGCACCCTGGAAGAACTCAACAGACTAGAATAAGCTGAGTACTGAATCCATGATTTAGAAGGCTAGTAGGAAAAAAACACCAATTCAGGGCAGCAATGGAAAAAATAAATAAAAATCAGGAGGATATTTTAAGGAAACAAGGAGAACCAAGATGATGGCATAAGGTATTTACCTAAATGCACAGCCTCCCACAACTACATTACAAAATACAACTATAAAGATAAATGGCCATCCTCCAGAACCAAGGGAGTGGAAGCTTTGCAACTAGAAGGCAAGAGAAGGAGTGCATTGAGACTGAGTAGAAGTTCTTGGCACCAAAACTGAGAGGTACGGATGTGCGCGAAACAGAGGCGGAGGTGGCATGGGTGAAATGGGGGCAGCGGTAGAACCTGGGTCCCTGGCTTGGAAGGAGATTATAAACTCTGGGGTTGCACTGAAAGTGTTGCAGGACTGTTGGACAATGGGGAGGAAGATGAGTGGCATTCTAGCAGAGCTGTTCACAGCGATCACTGACGCGGAGACTCGGGGACTCAGGAGGGCACAAACGCCAGGGCGTGGAGACGCCAAAACCGGGAAAAGCCGAGGAGCCAGTGGAGGGGCAGCCATCGCGGGTTGCTCCACCCAGGTGATTCTGAGACCCCGCCCCACCCAACTTACAACCCAGCTCAAGCTGTGCGCCTACCTGACTGCAGCATAACCTAACAGACTGCAGCTGGGACAGAGATCTCGAAAAATTCCAAACCCCAAACAACGAGGAGAAAGGCCTGCAGGTCATTTCCTCCCAGTGATACCTCCCAATGATAACTGCAACAAGACTGTGCACCCAGCCTTCAAAGACATACAACAAGAGTGTCCACCCCAGGTGATTGGGGAGGCTGAATCACTGGGCCCTATAAGACACCTCGCACAGAAAGCCACTCTATCAACCCAGGGAAGTGGCCAAAATGCAAAGACAAAGAAACAGATCACAAATGACAGAAATGGAGGAAAGCAAACTACTGGATATAGAGTACAGAACTATAGTTTTAAGGCTTTTCAAGAATTTTCTAGAATCTGCTGATAAAGTTAGTGAGACCATCAATAAATATAAGCATACACTGACTGAAATAAAGAATATTATACAGAGATCCAACAGCAGACTAGAGGTTTGCAAGAATCAAGGCAAAGATTTGAAATATGAAAAAGCAAAATGCACCCAACTGGAAGAGAAAAAAGAAAAAAGAATCCAGAAGTGTGAAGATAGTGTAAGGAGCATCTGGGACAACTTTAACCATACCAACATCAGAATTATAGGGGTACCAGAAGAAGAGAGAGAGCAAGAGATTGAAAACCTATTTGAAGAAATAATGACATAAAACTTCCCCTACCTGGTGAAAGAAATAGACTTACAAGTCCAGGAAGTGCATAGAACCCCAAACGAAAGGAATCCAAGGAGGACCACACCAAGACACATCATAATTAAAACGCCAAGGGCAAAAGACAAAGAGAGAATATTAAAAGCAGCAAAAGCAAAACAGTTAGTTACCTACAAGAATGTACCCATAAGATTGTCAACTGATTTCTCAATAGAAACCATGCAGGCCAGAAGGGAGTGGCAAGAAATATTCAAAGTGATGAATAGCAAGAACCTACAACCAAGATTACTCTACCCAGCAAAGCTATCATGTAAAATTGATGGTCAGATAAAGAGATTCACAGACAAGAAAAAGCTAAAGGAGTACATCACTACCAAACTGGGATTACTTGAAATGCTGAAGGGCATTCTTTAAGAAAAGGAAGAAGAAGAAAAAGGTATAAATAAAGGAGAAACAAGATGGCGGCATAGGGTAGACACTGTATATGCAGCTGTGAACAACTATTTCAGAAAAACCACGAAAAGAACACACGGACACCACTCGCACCCACAGGACGGCTGGCTGAGTGAAAATCCTACAACTAGAGAAGAGTCTGAGACTCAGAGGAGTGGCGGAAGCAAAGTACAGAGGTACGGAGGCGCGCGC
>PVJC01049404.1:0-12199 GCA_004026665.1 Murina feae | reverse complement strand
CTTGCTTTCCCACTTCCTGGTGCCCTGGTGCCCTGGTGCCACTTCCAACTGCCAGCATAGGCAGGCAGTTGCAACAGAACCCTTTGGTTTGCTCTGGTTCCGTGGCTGTTGGCCTCCATCTTGGCTGGGTTAATTTGCATACAGCCGCTCTGATTGGCTGGTGGTAACGGTCACATTTGCATGTTTTGCTTTTATTATAAAAGAAGATGAATAATTTTACTTTTTCTGGAACAAACTTTATAAGTTTTCAACAAAAAAAATGTTCCTAAAAAACAATTATTTTGAGGAGAAAAAAGCAAAAGCTCCCTCAAAGTTATTGTTTTTCTTTCATAATAAATATAATAAAATTTAACTATAGTTTTTAAAATTGTTTTTAGGGATGAGAGGAAAGGGGGGACAGAAAAGAAGGGAGGGAGGGAGGGAGGGAGGGGGGAGGGGGAGAGAGAGAGAGAGAGAGAGAGAGAGAGAGAGAGAGAGAGAGAGAGAGAGAATTTGTTGTTCCACTTATGTATGCATTCATTGGTAGCTCCTTGTATGTACCCTGACCATGGATTAAACCCAGAACCTTGTTGTACCAAGAAAATGCTCTAAACAAGTAAGCTACCAGGATCGGGTTAATATAATAAAATGTAAACAAAACTAAATTTATTTCCATCAAGTATCTTCTCAATGTGTAGGGCATTTTTTGCATTAATTTCTACCTTCCTATCTCCTCACTAAGAATCCAAGAAAATATTTACACCAATAGTTATAAAAGAGCAATTAATGATAAATATCTAGCCCTGTGTAAAGATGGTATATCACCTGTGCCAAATTCTACTTAGATAAAACCTAGGGAGACAAACACCTATATCAGAACTCCTGTCTTTAGTTCAGAATACAGTGAAATTATATCAAAAATCCCAAATCCGTATAGAAGCAAAGGTACCACAATTCACTCTCCCCATGTTTTCTCTTTTTTTGAAGTAAAGCCTCAGAAACAAAATGGCTGCTCCAGCAGAAATGAGGTTTCTGTAAGGCATTTACACAATGCATTACAAAGCATGCTGTTAAAAGTCTCTATTGGATCCCCCCTGCTCCCTTCCCAACTCTGGTAAAGGGATAAAGGGAGTGACAGGGGCATATGATCATTTTATAAAGGTACCACACATGCAAACCTCTTTAGAACTGGGTGGGGAGAGGGGGGAAGGGGAGGAGGATTATCAAAGCTCTTGCACCATCTGCCTGTAGAGGGGGAGAAAACAACAGCTGGTGCAAGAAGTAGCAAGATGTTGGTCCTGGAAGTGACAAGATGGGAAATGACAGGAAACAGCTTTTCACTCTTCCAACAGCAAAAGAAGCTTGCAGCCTCTGCTCTAGTGTTTGAAAACCTCCAGCTGCTGCTCTCTTTTCACATTTCCATATCTTTGTTCAGACAACATATGAAAGCCTGCCTTTCTGTTTTCAAGCACTTTCTTTCTTTGGAGGAACATACAGAGCTATCAAGTGCAGGCTTCTCCCCCTCCTCCTTTTTTTTAGTAGGCTATGTGGAATGAATTTTAAGTCTCACCATGGAAAGGGAAAAAAGGACATATAGCATCTTATGAGCCTCTGTGAAACTTTTTCCAGTTGCCTTTCCAAGAAAAATTTACCATGTGCTCTGGTTTCTGTCGTTGGGTAGTTAAACTAATATTAGATTTGGAGTGGGACTTCTAAGGAGCTGAGGGATTAAGACCTACCATGAGCAGTGTTCCAAGGATGGGGTACCCAATGCATGAACTAACTGCTTGGAAATAGTGGGCTGTGCTTCTCTACCCATTTACACTAAACACTACCACATGCATGTATTTCTTTCTACTTTAAATGCTGGGTTTAGGAAGTCAGAAAGGAAGTAACGTTATAAACAAAATATACAGTCTAATGCCAGAATTTCAAAAGATTGGCATACCACGTTAATCAAATATTTTTATTTAAAGCTGTCCCATATGCTAAACAAATAAAACCAATTTTCTAAGAACTATGGAATATGCACATAAAATATACTAAAATTACACTGAGTAAAATTAAAAATTTTATTTGATGCCACAGATCACATTTGGGAATTTCACTGCTTCAGGCTCCATCAACTTCTCTCTTATCTCACGTGTTTTGGCACAACTAGTACATCGCCAAGTGCCCCTCTATTGTCCATCATCAGGCCAGCTCTGTCTTTATGGCCCAGGTTGGGTTCCATCTACAGGGCACACCGCAAACCTCCCTCTTTGAGAGGCTGACTCTTTTCCCTGAACTCAAACAAGTCTATGTGTTTTTTAATAGCCCTCCAGGTGAATCTCTGTAGAGAGGCAAGTGTATCAACAACTCATAGTGCACTACTCAAAAGAACAGGTCATGTCTTACTGTTCTTTATATACCAGTCCTACCTAGCATAATGCTTGGCAAATATTTTTAAAAAACACATATTTGAAAAAACACAAATATTTAAAAATAACTATTATGTTAGACATCGGAAATTCAAAGTTTCTATGGACCACAGTTCTTATTCCCCCAGAGCCTAGAGCACAGCACAATGTGAAGCTAAATATAAAAATAATAATTACATCAGTGTGTCCAGTGTTATGTTAACAAGTCTTCTGGAAATACAGACCAGGCCACCTTTGGAAGATGCTTAAAATAAATGTTCACGAGATTAAAAAAATCTTCACCACAGTTGAATGTGCTCACTGCCGAATTCCCTTTAGCGTGGGGAAGCCACTTAATCTCTCTGTGCCTCAGTTCCCTCATCTATAAAGCAGAATAACAGCCTCATAAGGTGTATATGAGAATTAACTGAAATTATATATTTTAAGTGTTTAGCACAATATCTAGCATATATGCACACTCAATAGTTGCTATATATTATTTGTTGATGCCTCTTCCAATTTCTGCTATAACAAAAGAGTAAATGTGGTATTAATTATTTTATTAATCTATTGAGAGATAAGTACATTCTAAGGTTAACAGTTTCTGTGACATCCCATACCTAACCTGTAGGCAAATCTTATCAGTGGTAACAGCCAAATGCAGAATCCCCTCACCCCACCCATCTATTCCCACCTCTGGTCTAAACTCCATCACTTCGTCCCTGGAGGTTTACAGCATTAGTTAGCTACCTAACCTGTATCCAGACCTCCACATTGGTCCCTACTCTCAACACAGTAGCCAGTGACCATAATGTAAGTAGAGCATATGATTTCTCTACTCAAAATCCTGGCATAGCTTCCCAATCCAAAGTCTTTATGACAGTCTACAATGTGCTACGCGGTGTGGCCATCCCTTTCTTTCCTTCCAACTTCTACTCACTGACATCTAGCTATGCTCCTCTCCTCTTTATACTTGCTTCTGCCTCAGTGACTCTGTGCTTGCTGTTCCCTCTGCCTACAATGTCCTGCACTTGATATTCTCAGGGGCCTAATTCAGTGTTCCAATATTACCTGATCAGTGAAGCCTTTCCTGAATGCCGTATTTTAAATAGCAGCACTTCCCCCAAGCATTCAGAGTATTCCCTTTATCAGCTTTATTTTTTTGCCACTGCTCATAATTGCACCTGATGTGCCTTGTATTTTATTTGTTTAGTTATGTATTGTCTCTCTTCCCCCACAAGAATCTGAATTCTACAAGGACAGAAATTTTAGGCTGATATATTCATTGTGATACCACTAGTATCTAGAATGGAGTTGAGAATTACAAGAGATACTCAATAAATTTTGAAGAATGAATAAATAAGCACATGAATAAAGAGTAATCATTTTATAAATGAAAAGAAAGGTGCATTTTACATTTATTCTTAACAATTACAGCCATATGCTGCTTAATGACGGGTATGTTCTAAGCCTTTGGTTTCAACATCACAAATAAACTTTTCCCTTGGCCATGATCATCCTGGTCCTGGACGGGACAGGTTTCTGTGTCTGGTCTTCATTCCAGCCATTAGAGCCGTATCTCACATGAGTCTTTCTCACATTTTTCATAGCCCCATTGCCTTCAATGAAACAAATCATTTAACAGTTTCTGGAATGTTGTTCTTACTTTTCAAGATTATAGCTACTGTGGCATTGAACATATCTGGCTGACGAGCAATAATCATCAATGACTACACCATCAAATCCTTAATCACTTCTAACTTCATTTCCAGGTCAGTCACTCAACATGGTTTCTTACTGGCAATATTGGAAGTAGATTCTGTACTCTTATGGGCCATAATGAACAAAACAACAGGAGAATAAAGCACAAGAAAAATGATACAATCAAGAAACAGTAAACTCTAGATATGAGGCTGCTGAAACATAAACCATATACTGTTTTCAGCAAACTCTTTTTATAAGTTATAAAGGGTGCACTCTAAAATAACAAAAAATATACTATAATACATAACCAGTAGCATAGTCATTTTTATCATTATCAAGTATTCTATACTGCACATAGTAGAATGTGCTACACTTTTATACGACTGGTAGTGCAGTGGTTTGAAGTTAGATGGCTACCACATCACAAGAAGACATGGATTTTTCAGCTTCATTACAATCTTATGGGACCACCGTCATGTATGTGGTATGTTGCTGACTGAAATGTTATGTGGCCCATGACTCTATATAAAGAACTCATACAACTCAGTATCAAAAATTAACCCAATTAAAAATGGGCAAAAGACCTAAACAGACATAGAAGGCATATAGATGGCTACCAGTCACATCACTAATCATCAGGGAAATGCAAATCAAAACTACAATGAGATATCATACTTGTTGGAATAGCTAGTTATGTGGTACATAACTGTATGTGTATAGGTGTTTACTATCCTTTACAATTTACACATTGCTACCACCCACATTCCCTTATTTGAGCCCCATAAAATTTATGTTTGGTGGGCAGGAGGACAATAACTACCATTTCATAAAGAATACAACTGAGGGTGAGAAAAGTAAATGGTTTATGTGGTCAATGCAGCCAGTAAATACCAGGAAACAAATGAAATGAGGATTGAACTGGGTCCACTGTTCTGTCCAGTCACCTAGTTGGTCTCCAAAGTATGTAAGAACCATGAAGTAGTTAAGCTTAATAATTAACTGGCCCATGGAATGTTATGCCCATTTCCTCCCATGTAAAACATAGCAGATAAACCTGAAAATTACAACTATACACACAAGGGAACAAGAAGGTTGCTCTATCATTCTTGATATTTTAACACTACCTTTTTGCTTTTTTACAGCACATTCTTCAATTACAGCAGTCAACCAAGTACATCCATTTTGACATCGGCATGTTTCTAAATTCTATGGTGTGCTACTAGGACATACAGGTGGGAACCAAGCAGATGAACAATAATTATTCACCGTCAGGTTTACAAGAAATGAAGCAAGATAAAGGTAGACTACTGTTTCAATGCACTGTTTAGATAAAATGTCTTTCCCCTGCCTACCAAATTGTCTATAAATTTTACCCTATTATCATACCATGATCCCCAACCAATGCTAACAGACACTGGATCCTTCCACTTCCTGTGCCTGAACCTCCACCAAAGTGCCTTTGCATGCTCACGTTCCATGTTTTACAACCTTGAGGTCTTACACAAGTACCCTTATTTTACTTGCCATCCACTTACCCTTTAAAACAATGCATTCATCTGCTGCATGATAACTTCTGTCATTCATCAAATTCAGATTTGCCCTCAAGGTTTTCACATCATCTTGCCTTATATTATAGTCAACCGCATCCTTAGCACCCAGAAATCTCCTCCCTCAAAACACCGCCACACCCCTTTCTCTCTTTGAAGTTGCTTTAAGGATCAAGGTGGAATCTTGGCTAGCTCAGAGATTTGATGGATTTTTTCAACTGGTATTATTTTTTCCAAATTAATATTATATTAAGTTGTCATCAACTGCTGCACTTACTACAGGGCAGGCAAGAAAAGTAGTCATTCCAGTGATACTGGGAGACACCAGAGAGGCTCTGACCCCTCCACAAACCAAACTTAGAATTTCTACAAGTCAGTATGACTGAATTACACACCTTCCAATTAGCCTTATTTGGCAATTAATTATTTTCTGCTTTATCTATCAGATCTCAAGTTCACTGAAGGGAGTATCTTATGATCAATCACCCCATATTACTTATTTCATAAACATTCTTACTGCAACTGAAATAAATATAATCAACACTTAGAAAAGAGAAACTTACTCCATCTCCAGGCCTGACTAAATACATCGAAGTCCTTTCATCCTACTTGCCAATGAGGACATGCCAACCCAAGATGAAAGATTTTACCCTAAACAGGTCCAGAGAGGCAGAGGGGAAGACTTATTCTCTGTCTGGGGGAGAAGTCATCTTGCTTTCAGTCTCTCTCAATCTCCCCACATACACTCCCACCCTCTGCAATTATATTTAAGCAAAGCATGTGGCCCCAACAGCTATTAGTAGGCATTCACAACTTTAGAATGACACTGATACTATTAATGCAAATACATGAGTACAGGCAGCCTATTCAGTCAGTAAATCAACCAACACCTTGAGGAGGCCCTCCCTACTTTACTGGTTAAGCAAGTTCCAATCATGTTTTCTGATACACATGGTTGAAAACATCATAACTTACACATTATATAATTGAATTCTCTACAAGTGAAAAAAAAATAAGCTAGGTACCCATTTCAATACCATGTAACAAAACAATTTTACTGTATGATTGGCCTTATCAGTAAAAAAGAAACACCCATATAATTTTAGTTAGTTGAGTAAACAAAATGAGACACAAATCATTAACATGAAATAACACCATATGAAGTAACTCAGTGAAAAGATAGTGTTTAAAAAAAGAAAAAGTTTGCCTAGGGTCACATTAATGTGTCATCACCAAAGCTGTATGACTACCAGCCTGGCTGCAAAACTGTTCCTTTAAAGCACAGTGCCGACATCTTCACCTCATGTTAAAAGCAAAAATGTGGATTTGTGCTCACATGTGAAAAAGAGATGGAACTGCTCAAGAGGCATGTGCTCTAGATCCTGAGGGCATGCTAGAGTGGAAAGCAAAATGGACTAGACTCTGAAGACCCTGACTCAATACTCCTCTCTACACTATCTTCTCCAGATCATCCTGAGTCCAAGGCAATACACAATGAATGTATCGTGAGAAACAATGTGTCAATTCCAGGCTCAAATATCAACTCCTCTATGAAATTTCAGGCAGCACCTTTATAGGGGGACTTATCATCTTCTTTGTAAAATGTGTTCTTATGTTGTTGTATGTGTTCTTTTCTACCCTGGAATGCTAGGTCACAAAACCAAAGAGTTTATTTTTTACTGTGTCCAGTGAGGGTTTTGATCTTAATACCTGGACTACTTACCTCAATATTTATTCAAAATATTTATTAGATAACAACCATGTACCAGGCCATGAAGAAATCTAATCTAACATAAGAGTAATATGCAAATTGACCCTCCCTCTGTTACACCTCAGCCACGCACACCAGCCAATCAGAGCGACTGTATGCAAATTAACCCAGCCAAGATGGCGGCAGGCAGTGACGGAGCTAGAGCAAACAGAAGGCTTCCATTGCAACAGCAAAGGAGGAAACAGCTTGCCTAGGCCACTCAAGGAAACAAAGTTTCAATTATAGAAGCCACGGAGCTAAAGCAAACAGGAGGCTTCGTTTCACCAGTGATCCAGGAAACTGCCTGCCTAGGCAAGCTCTGGCCTCTGCTCAAGGCAACAAAGTTTCAATTATAGAAGATAAATAAACCACAAAAACCTGATTCCAGCCAGCCTCGCTGGGCCATTGGGTCAATGGGAGCTGTGGCCAGCCTGCAAACAGCCATCAGCCCCTCACCCAGGCTGGCCAGGTACCCCAGTGAGAACCCCACCCTGATCCAGGACACCCTTCAGGGCAAACCAGCCAGTCCCCACCCATGCACCAGGCCTATATCCTATATAATCCTATATAGTAAAAAGATAATATGCAAATTTACCCTAACAGCAGAACCACTGGGAATGACTGATCACTATGACACACACTGACCACCAGGGGGCAGATGCACAATGCAGGAGCTGCCCCTGATGGTCAGGGCATTCCCACAGGGGGAGCTCTGCTCAGCCACAAGCCAGAAGGCTTCCACTACAGTGGTGGTTGTGGGAGCCTCTCCTGCCTCCTCAAAAGTGCTAAGGATGTATGACTGCAGCTTAGGCCTGCTCCCCACTGGCAAGTGGACATCCCCTGAGGGCTCCCAGGCTGCCAGAGGGATGTCTGATTGCCATCTTAGGCTCAATCGCCCGGGGAGTGGACCTAAGCCAGCAGGTGGCCATCCCTTAAGGGGTCCCAGACTGTGAGAGGGCATAGGCCAGGCAGAGACCATCCCCCTCTCCGAGTGCACAAATTTTTGTGCATCGGGCCTCTAGTGAAAATATAAAATCTGATCCTTACCTCCAGGGAATTATAGACCTAAGGGAGGGTTGTTGTAAGTATAAAAATCTTAGTGAACTAAATTAAATCATAACACTTTATAAAGTAAGTCCCAGCTTTCTAAGATGAAAATAACAAATCAGAATGATGATCTCCAAGTACCAGGTGACTTTTAGAACTAGAAGGAGTTGATGCCTCAAATCAGAATAAAATATTCTAAGTGGATAACGTGGAGAAGTTTCAAAAATTAAATTTTAAAAGATTGTGCATCTAAGTCTGTCCAAACCTCAGATTCATGATTCTCACCCTAATTCTACCTTGCTATTTCCACCAATCAGGTATGAGCTAGCCAGAAACCCTTCCTCATCTGCCCTATTGATTAATTTCATATCCTATTACCCTCTTTAATTATTTTATTATCTTTAAATGAAAGGACACTAGGAAACATAACAGAAACTAGGAAATATGCCATTTAAAAGTTCTGAATCTTTGGTGGTGCATGGTGTATTAGACACACATATATATGGTGAGCAAAAAATACATGTGAAATTGAAATTTCAAATTCATAATATAATAAAATATGGGAACAAATTGCCTTACTCCTTAAAAGTTGTTCTTTCAGCTTCCCCAAACTTTCACGTAACTACTAAGTTTTGATAATCTTCTAATGACTTTTTCTTATAACTGTTCATTTTTTAAAAAAGAATTAACATTAGACAAGTTAAATGTCTTTAAACAATTATCAGAAAATCCCCCTTTGAGTACAGTTTTGTCTCTCCCAAAGTAGCTTTTAAATTGGCTGAGTTTTCACAGCTATTAGATTTGTTCTGAACGTAAAGATTGAGTCATTTACAAATAAGCCAAAATGTGCAGAATGAACATTAAGATCTGTGCCTTCAATTTCTCCATCCCCTCCTCCCAAACACACACAGTGTGGTCACAACCAATTATCTCATTCTAGATTTTTAGGAAGGAACTCAAGAATACCATTTGCTTTATTGCAGCCAAATATATACTGGTGACTCCATGATTATGTCAGCTAAAAATCATGCCTCATCTCTCTCAATTCTATATTTTCACAGTTGGATTTTTTTTAACATAAGTTCACCACTGACCAGATAGTCAAAATCTAACTGTGCCCTGTTTCTCCCACCCTCCATATTTATGATTCCTCCTATTTCTGCATTATTTGAAACCATATTGTCATCCCAGTCAAGGACAAAATTTGAATAAGATAGAACTAATGATATATATTTATTAAATGATCCTGGGCAGTTTGACTTTGGAAATATTTATAAAATTAATTATAAATCTTAAACATAATGCCACCTAAGCTATGTTTTTCTATTTGTTCAGAAAAAGAGATCATGGGAGACCAAGCCAAAAATCCTACTGGAAGTCTAATGAATTGTATCTATGAAAGGCTTCTCTCCCTGCAAGTTTTTCTTTAAATGAACAACAAAAAAAAGGAATGGATAAATTCATACTGGCTTTCTCTAAGCATCGTTCTCTCTTCTCAGTGCTTATTAAATCTTTTGTTCTAAAATACTGTCCAGGATCTAAATGAAAGGTTATAAAATTTACCTTCATTGTTATTATTAAAACCAAAACACATTGCCTCAAAGGTAAGTCTATTCTCTGCAGGCAGTTAAGTGTTCCCTTACAATCTATTCTTTCACCTTGAACTTCACATTGGTCAAATCTCATTTTTCCCTGTTTACCAAAAGACCATTTTGCTTTACAGAGAGGTCAAATGCAAAATTGGAACAAATGAGTCCTGCATTCTGTGTCTCCAGCACTATACCACCCATCGTTGGCAGTAATGACCATTCTCAAAACAAAACTTACAAGAGCCCATGTTTTCCTTTTTTTAAGATTTTCGAGATTTGTTATTACTAACTCTTTTTCCAGGCATTGCTGAACAAGCTTTCCAGTATCTAAAAGCTCAAGCTTAAATCAACCCAGCTTTCTGTTGTCAGACAAATCATCCTAATGCAATACAGAAGACTGGGTTAAATGCCCAGCTTCTGTCTAATTCCCATGAATAGGTGCTCTGGCCAATGGGCATATAGTTACCATTACTAGTTTTTTGTGGGTTTTTGTTGTTGTTGTTGTTGTTTTAAAAGAGCTGTAGGCAAACAAACAACCCCTTATAATAGAAAACTAGAGTCACTGGCCAAGAACTGGTGCCATCTGCTAATATGTGTAGGAATGATGTTAAAGAAAGGTTACAGATGGGGCAGATGGGACTCTCTTTAATCATCTGCTTTATTATTTTGCTCCTGTTTGGTGTTCAATAATTTGAAAAGGTGATAGAAAAACAAATCTTTCTGTTCAAATAAAAAGATGAAAGGAGAACACACAGTTAAATTATTTATCCCTCCTGCCACTTCATTCCAAACAATGCCCACACCATCCTTCTAGCTGAAGAAGGCAAACGTTCCACTCTGAGATGAGAGACCATGAGTTATTATGTAATGTTCACTAGAATTAGATGTCCCACTGCTCTTCTTTCCATTTTGTGCGACTAAATTTCATTTGTACAACTGTACACCACTGACATTTTGACCATAATGACCTGATTTAGCTCTTTACAAGAATATTTAAATACCAGAATAGAAGGCAGGTAAAAAATACATAATTACAGCAAAATCCAAGGGCCCAGTGACACAAGGTACAAAGCTCTTTATGATCTCATTGTTGTCTCCCTTACTAACTCCTGCCATTCCATCCTTTCCAAATCGTACTCCAGTCATTCTATTCTTATTGTAGTTCCCTAGTTATATCAAAAGGAATCATATTTGTGTAAATCATTCTTATTTTTTCTCCAATGCAAATGGTATAGTAGGAACAAGTTGAGCATAACATGAATTTTGCATTTTCTTGTGTATAATTTCACATGCAAGAAATACTAGATGAATTCTGAAACACTGCACCCAGTTGAAACAAGTAAGTTGTGTAGAAACACACACAAAGCAAAGACATACACTCACTTAAAACATTTACCAGCTACTAGTTCATTGTATGGATCATGAGTACTCCCATCCACACCTGGTGTTACAAATTTCCACCCATTTCACATACCCTTCTTCCACCACTTCACAGTAATTTAGAAACTGCAACCTTTCAAAACCCACTTACACCAGCCACCCTGATTCTGGTCAATATACAGTTTCAATATACAGCTTAATGTAGTTTTTTTTCGTAACCATTTAACATGTGAAAAAGTATACTACTGTTTTTTATTAGGTTTCTTTTCTTTATAACAGATGAAGTTTTCAAGAGACAGCAAACAAATCAGACCTACAAAGAAATATTTTACTCCAGGAAAGAAAATTAAAGTAGCCACCATTGGGCTTTCTACATAGTAGGCTCTCAATAAGCACTTAGGGAAAACTTCAGAATGAGAATTTGCTCTAAGATAGTCTGACAAACCCTACCTTTCCTTCAAATGCTAATGACAAAATCTAATTTATCAAAGATTATAATTTGGTACATCTTGATCCTAACTGATGTTTCTATCTCTCACCCCTCTCCCTTCCTCTCTGAAATCAAGAAAAAAATATATTTAAAAAAATGCATAGAAACAAACAGTGAGGCAGCCAAAAAGGAGAAACAAAGAAACATGTCCTAAATAAAAAACAGGAGAAATCCTCAATAAAATTAGTACCCACTAATTTGTAATAACCCATACATCTAAACTAATAAAAGCGAAATATTAAAATTAACCGTTTCTCCGAGACAGGGTAAGCCACGCCCACCAGCCAATCAGAGTGGCTGTATGCAAATTAGCC
>PVJC01049403.1:0-12234 GCA_004026665.1 Murina feae | reverse complement strand
TGATTGGCTGTTGGCCTCCATATTGGCTGGGTTAATTTGCATACAGCTGCTCTGATTGGCTGGTGGTAATGGTCACATTTGCATGTTTCTCTTTTATTATAGAAGATACACACACATATGTGTGTGTGTGTGTGTATAAAGCCTAAGTGACCGAATGACCGAATGACCAAATGACCAAACAAGCAGTCGACCAGTTGCTATGATGCACACTGACCACCAGGAGGCAGATACTCAATGTAGGAGCTGCCCCCATGGTGGTCAGTGCACTCCCATAACCAACCTTCCGCAACCAGCCAACCTCCCAATGTCCCTCCCCCTGGCTGGCTGACCCTAATCAGCTCCCATTGGCCCCAATCACCAGCCAGGCTGAGGGACCCCATCCATGAACAAATTTGTGCACCAGGCAAAATGTTGATTTCTGCTCTGCTCCATGTTGTCTTTACTCCAGGTTCTAGGCTGCTCTCTGAGAGATTGCTGGCTTATGGTTGAAAAAATAAAAGAGAACATAGAAGAACCCCAGAGTATCTTCTTAAGCTATTGTTAAGAGGGACATATTTCTTCTACCCAACTTTAATGACCCAAGTAAATGATTGGGGTTGACAGGATGGTGTTGACAATTCTCTCACTGGGAGAAGAGTGAAAAGTCACATGTTAAGCCTGGTGTCAAAGAAATAGGGAAGTATCTCCTAGGGAGAAGACACATTTTTTGGACAATAGTTGTTTAGAAAACATTATAATATATCAGAGAGGGAGCCAGAATTCCTACCCTTTGGGGTTAGGGCACTGGAAGGTCCTGTGAAATTACCAACCAATATCAAGGGAAAGTCATACCTTCAGTTGTTATCAGTCATTCATCATTAAATAGGAGATTGGATTTCTAGTCTTGTGACTGTTAGAGGTAATGTCCTGCTCACCTGAAACTGCTCTCAGCACCCATGGAGCCCTAAGTCCAATAGTCTCTGGAGGAAAAGAATCCCAAATCCTGGCCTATGGAGGTGAGAGAAGAGTCTATACAACCTAGGGTGTGTGTGTGTGTGTGTGTGTGTGTGTGTGTGTGTGTGTGTGTGTGTGTGTTTTGGGAGGAGAGGATAGCAAATCTTGAAAAATAGTGAGGTGGAAAAGAGATTAGATTTGGCTTGAACATGCTCTTTCCTTTCCTGGTAACATCATTTCTCTTTACTCACCTGGAAAAATCTATCTCAGTACCCCAGGGTGAGCACAATTGTCTTCTCCTTCAGGGACTCCTCAGTAATCCACTCAGGTGAAGACATTTACTTCTCATTGTTCTCTCCTTCTTCCCAGGGAAAATAGGGGAACACATACTTATCACACACAGACAATTGTTTATGTACTTGTTATTATGGGCTGAATTGTATCCCCACATAAAAGATATGTTGGAGTCCTAATCTCCAGTGCTCAGAATGTGGACTTATCTGCAACCAGGATCTGTACAGAGGTCATCAAACTAAAATGAGGCCATTATGTGAGCTCCAATTTAATATGACTGCTGCCCTTATAAAAAGGGGGAATTTGGACACAGAGGTAGACATGCACAAAAAGAGAATGCCATGCAAAGATGAAGGCAGAGAACACCAAAGCAAACCATGTCAGTTGTTTAAGCTACTCACTTTGTGGTACTTGGTTATAGCAGTCCTAGCAAACTTGATTGCACATCTGTTCCTCCAGTTTCCTCCGAGCCTCCTTTCTAACTCAAGTCACTTCTAGAGGAAAGTCCTCTCTCTCTCTCTCTCTCTCTCTCTCTCTCTCTCTCTCTCTCTCTCTCTCTTTCTCTCTCTCTCTCTCTCCTTCTCTCCCTCCCTCCCTAATATCCAGAAGGTACATGGTTTCTACAATCATTGTTGCAATTATTGGTCAAACCTTACATTCTCTTTGGCCACAAGGAAGGGTAGCAAGTGGATTAAAAGAGAAATCAATTTTAGGAAAACAAACTGGAGCTGGAGTTGCCTAGAGAGGAAAATGATGACAAGAAATGAAGCCCATATCTGAATGTGCTCAAACCTAGGAAGGCTGAAGGAAACTCTGCTTAGGGTTGTTTCCATGAGAATGTTGAGAAATAGCTTTTCTGGTTGGCATCTTCTAGGAAGTGGCCTACTGATCAGTGTTTTGTAATTCCTGTGAGACAGAATCTGGGTAGCCATCCCCTCCTGAGGCTGCTGAAGATTGTGTGGGGAGCGGGATGAGTGTTTTGAGCAAGGGCTTGGTACAAGGTGCCAATTGCTTTCCATCAGATGAGTCTTTGTCAGAGTTCAATCTGCTTGTGAATTATTCTGGAATCCATTCCCAGCAGAGCCATCTGTTCACAATTATTCTACCATCTGACCATTTACCCTCTATCAACACCTATCCCCTGGGCACATCCACTGACAGATAGAGTCAACCCATTGTCCAACTTGGATAAACTGAGTCTGAGGAGAGACTGGGAAGGAGAGAGGGGAGGAGGAGGGAGACCTTTCAACACATTGGTATTCAGGGCCAAGATGTGTCTGGGGAGGCCCGACCAAGCCTTCATACAGAACTTGGGGAGAGAGCATGTGGCCCTGCCAGAGCCATATTGTGCCCCAGGCAGTCTGATGTCTCCACAAATAATATTGATGCCTTTTGTTTGGAAACTCTTTGTGGAGGCTTCCCATTTCCCAACAAGCCACACTAAATGCTGGTCCTCCCCCAAACCACTTAGCCTTTTGCACAGTCCCTCAGCCAACTGTGCAGGCAGATGAGGGGCTCTGAATGCTAATGAGGGGAACGGCTGGCATTCCTGAGGCACCCCAGCTCTGGGAACCCCTCCTTTGTTGCTAAGGAGCCTTGGAACTGTTGCTGAAAGGCTCTAACAAGAGGGGGGAGCGAGGAGAGGGAGAGAAGAAAGGCATGCATTTGTGTTCAGAGCTTCACAGTTCTCTGACCAGTTCCAAAGCTGTCCAATTTCTGATCCCAATTAGAATATCAAACTCTGTTATTGTTTCTCTTAATAATCTTGGGAAATTCCTTTGAAGAGTCAGTGAGCACTTAGCAAACCTTTTGGACAGTGTGCTCTGTACAGTTGTACTTCTGCTTGTGTGAACAAACCAGGCCGAGCATTCTGAAAACACCCTTTATTCCAGTCCCCAGAAGGCAGTCATGAGGTTGGGAGAACTAGAAGAGGGTGAAACTGGAGTTTTCAAAATGTTTATGTGAGAGCTCCATTCAACAGATGTTTTCCAGGTGCCCACTTAACTGGGGAATCTGGGTTCTGTGCTGGGAACAAAAGTGAGCAAGACCTTGGTCCTGGCTTGGAGTAACCTTGAGACTTGCTGGGAAACAGACCTCACATACTAAAGAGAAATCTGTGGGTTATTTGCTCTTACTATAACCCAGAGAGCTGTTGAACTTGAAGTGTGCACTGGATTCTAACCCTTGCTTAGTCCTTCCCATGCTGTAAGTTCTTAGGCAAGTGCATTTATCACCTTAAGCCTCAGTTTCTCATCTGTACAATGGGCATAGTAATACCAACCTAGCTGGTTATAGTGAAGACAAGTGCAGGTGAGAGAATGAGGAGTGGGAATGTGGAGGATATAGTTTATCAGGATCTCATTATCAGTGAGCCAACTGTTGGAAGGTGTCTGTACCCAAAAAAGACAGCTAATGATTTGGCCTATTGAACAGGGTAAATCAAAATACTGTCTAAGAGTAAAGTACTAAGCCAATTTCTCTTTATGGAGCATGTCTATGTGCCAGGGATAATACTGAGCAATTTGTAAGCATGATCTCCTTACCACAAGAGTAAGCAGTGAATTGCTCAGCATCACACATCTGGGAAAGAGTCTGCCCAGCTAGGGAGACCTAGTAGCTGTCTTCAGTGCTCTTTCTGCCTTCAGAAGCTGAGGCTTTCAAACATTTTGGGAGGACACAGCTGACACCATGTATCTCCAGAGCATAGAGACGTTAACCAGTCCACTGCACACAGGCACTCACTTGGAAAGGTTTGGCTAGAGAAAGTTGGTCAAGACTACAGACACCCTCTACTGTGTTTGTTAGAACTTCACAATGACACAGCCATGAAGAGTATACAGAACACCACTGATCCGAGAAGAAAGAGAGAGAGAAATGAAAGTTTTTTTCATAAGCAAACCACGGAGAACTCCTAGCATAAGGTCACAACAATATTTTGGAGTGTGATGATCTCATAGCATTTTCCTTTTTGTGTCCAAGGGTTTGGTTTGTTAATTTAACCTCTACATTGTCAACTTGGTATTTAAACTTTTCTCTATGACTAAAGTGGAATTTTGGTCCTTCTAGTGTTTACTTAGAGAAAAACTAATGAATATGTACTTCCGCAAAGAGCAAGTCTTGTATGTCTACGCACAGTCACATATACACACACATACATACAAACACATGCAACAGATGTTGGGTAAAGTAGTGGATATTCTCAGATAGGAGTTGATCTAAGAGCAATGACTGGTTGGCTCTAGGAGGCAGATATATTTCAAAATTTATTTGGCTGTAGCAGAAACTTCACCTCTATATAGCACTCACACAGATTGCTGTTCAAGCTTCCTGATGCTCAGCAGCAAAGGGAAGGGACATAAGAAAGGTCCATCTCTACCATGTGCAAAAGAACTGTTCAAACGACATGGCCTTCAAGGTTTATAATACTCCTCTGTAAAGATAACATTACTCTCATTTTACAGATGGAAAAACTGAAGCTCAGGGAGAGCAAATCAACATGACAGAAGTACAGGGTATGTACCATCTATAGTCACCTAGGTCTGGGGACACCTTTCATGCTATGTCAATGGAGTCCCCTCCAGTTGTCTGACTTGGTGGGTGCTGAGGTTCTCCTCTATTGGGAGCTATACTAGATGCTGGACATAAGAATTACCCTTCAGGACCTTGTGATTTAGTCTGATAACCCCAGCTTCACGTTCAGGGCCTTCCTTTACCTCAGTTCCTTTTCCAACGCATTTCCCCACAGAGATGTATCTTAAGTATCATGTGACCAGTGCTTTCAAAAATGCCCTATACATCTGACCAATTATCATCAGGCCCAACCCAGCAACTTTCTTTTCAGTTCCTCGAGGCACAGTTTCCTCATCTGTGAAATGGAGCTGTGAAAACTGCCTATTGCATTGGCAGAATTGAATGAAACAAAATATGTCAAGTTCCTAGCGCACAGTAGTTGCCCCATGCATGTTGAATTGTTTGATCTAACATTCTAATTGTCCTCATTTGGTATTTTTGAGCATGAGAAAGTCACATCTGTTGACTTACTTCTCTGGTCTAAAAGGCAGCTAGTAGGTCCAAGAGTTCTAGAATGTTAGGTGATCAGTCTGTCTCCAGAAGCATTTCTCTGGGCAACTGGAGGATTATAAAAACGAAAGCAGGTTAGACCAGAGGACCCTTTAGAGGTCATTTATGTTAGTGGATCCAAATTACTTTGTTCATAAAGTTTTGTTTAAAAGACTTTATGAGATACCTGCTGTATACAATAGATAAAAGAGGGTACTCAGAGAGCTTTCTGTTTGCTTTTTCCTCTTAAACCCAACTCCTTCATGCATCTGTTTCTCCCACACAGATGAGAAAACCAGGATCCAGGTCACTCAGCATTAATGATGGTCCTGGGAACACATTTGTATCTGAAGTCCTGGACCAGTGTTCATTAGTGAGCTCATGCTACCTGTGGTGTGTGTAAGTGTGTAAGTATGTGTTGGTGTGGGAGGTGCAGAGTTGAGGGTAGGGGGATGTTAATGATAGAAGAACTAAAAATTGCTGGAAAGTTTTGCTTGATTTTTCTGCCAAAAGAAGTGAAGAAAATGCTACTTATTTCTAGAATTCTTTGTCCCAGGAGTCCCTCCTCAAAACTTCTATTCTGTACTCTGGGAAAATATCCCTGGAGACAGTGTTACATTATCTAGTTTTGTTCTAGAGAAAATATTGGTCTTGTTCAGAAAACCTCATTTGGAATTCTACTTCTTAGTAGTAAGATAATATATTGTTAATAGTTTTATTTTTCCTACAACGTGGAAATCTTTTCCAGAACAGTGACTAGAAGAAGGGCTGACTTACTTATCCAGCGACGATGTATTTGGGTCTATTATGTGACAGGCATTCTGGGGAACTGACAACATCTCGCCTGTTTTTTAAGATATGAAAATGCAGGGTTTGCAGAAACACAGCTTGATCAGCAATGTAGAAAAAATATGTAATATTCATAATAAGCTTTATTAGAATAGAAGAGGATTTTAAGAAATTGGATTCTTGCCACCTCAGAAGAGAAAACCTGACTTTCTCGGATCACTTTGAGCTGCTTATGAGTGAGCATCACAGCCAGAAACCAAGGCCAAGTACAAAGCATCTACATTAGCTGCATGGGCCTGCACTCTGACAGCGCCTGCCTCCATCACTACACTCGGGCTGGGGATCAACACGTGTGCGCGGGTAAAAGGGAGATAAAGGAAACATCTGTTCTCACAATATGGGCTTGTTATCATAGCTCCTTTAAGTACCGGAGTGCTGGTTCCAAGAGCATATTTTCTCCGGAACGGAATCTCCTCAAGGCATGGTCGATTTTCCAAGGACTCAAAGACAGATTGTAAATGAGGTTGTAGTTGTGAATGAGGCGCCTGGCTCGCTCCTTCTCCAGGACTCCTGTTATTAGGTGGGGTTGGCGGGACGTTTTTAAAAGAGGACCGAGAAAACGAAAAAGAATACGAAATGTATTAGCTTGAATGACTTTGGAGTAATGATGAAATACTAATATTTTGAAACTTTAAGCTTCTTAAAAATCAAGTGACACCTTAAAAAGATATTTCTAGTCCAGGTATAGATGCCAGGAGGATTTTTTAGGGTGACTTTGGGGAGAGGAGATGGGGATCCAGTAAAATCTGTACATAGATTCTAAAGCAATTTAAGCTTGTTCTTTGTGGCCATAAAACTTAAAAAGCCAAGATTTGAATTAAATGGGTGTCCGCTAAAAAGAATTTTTAATTTTTCTGGTTTATTTTTATCTGTGAAGTATCCTATACAATAAGGAACTAATATGCAAATGGTCATCATACCCTTGCGACCTTGTGCCTGGGCTGGGGGACCTGAAGCTGCACCCACTGCCCTAGCCCTGGGCCTGGGGGGACCTCAGGCTATGCCCCTGGCCCTGGCACCAGGCCAGGGGACCTGAGGCTGTGCTGGGGAGCTGAGGCCATGCTTCTCACCCAGTGAGACTTGACAGGGGACCTGAGGCTATACCCCCCACCCAGTGGAGCTTGACAGGGAACGTGAGGCTACACCTCCTGCCCGGTGGGGCTTGATAGGGGACCTGAAGCTGTGCCCCCCACTCTGCAGGGCTTTATGGGGGTGGGGCTGGCTGGGTCTGGGTCTTGAGTGATTTGGAGGCACACACAGGTGGGTGGGAACTTGACTCTAGGTTCCTTGGCACATCCCAGACTCTGACAGGAGGGAGATTTTCATATACATTTTACTAATTTTTTAAATCTCTGATACTTCTATTATAGAGAAAGGGCAAAAGCAATATTAAAATATTTCCTCTAATTCCCTTTTAATGTGCACTAATTTTGTGCACTGGGCCACTGGTCCAAACATATACCTAAACATGCAGGATTAAAAAAGCACATTTTTATGCCTTTCTGGAAATATATTTACTGTGACTCCTTTCAGCTTGCTGTGTAATCATAGGTAAAACACATAACTCCTTGTGGCTCAGAGTCTGAATCTGTCTAACAGAGATGGTGATGTTTATCATTATAGTATTTACTCTGCTATCCACGTGTTCTATATACCAGTGCCAATGTGTTTCCCATGGTAAGGTTAGGTATATTTCAATCGTTACAAAGAGTTTAAGTGTAAAACATGCCATCAGCCAAGATCAACAACTCATTCATATGCCCCTAATTGTGAACTTATATATGTCAGACACTGTGGTTGGAAATATAAAAGGTTTATAAAGGTGGTCTATTACCTCAGGAAACTTCCAACCAGTTGGAGCTAAAAGATATGCAAAAAATTAACTAAAGCACAACAATAATAACAATAATGGCGGATACTTATATATAAACTAGAGGCCCAGTGCATGAAATTTGTGCACTGGGCGGGGGGAGGGTGTCCCTCAGCCCAGCCTGCACCTTCTCCAATCTGGGACCCCTCAGGGGATGTCCATTGTTTGACTGCTGGCTCCCAACCACTTGCCTGCCTGCCTTATTGCCCTTAACCACTTTTACCTACCAGCCTGATCACTCCCTAACCACTCCCCTGCCAGCCTGATTGATGCCTAACTGCATCTCTGCCGACTTGATTGCCCCCAACTACCTTCCCCTGCTGGCCTGGTCACCCCTAACTTCCCTTCCCTGAAGGACTGGTCACCCTTACCTGTCCTCCCCTGCTGGTCTGGTCACTCCCCCCTGCCCTCCCCTGTTGGCCTGGTCACACCCAAGTGCCCTTCCCTGCTGGCCCAGTCACCCCCAGCTGCCCTCCCCTGCAAGCCTGGTTGCCCCCAAACTACCCTCCCCTGCTGGCCTGATCACCCACAACTGCCCGCTCCTGCCAGTCATCTTGTAGCTGTGGGCACCTCCATCTTTAAGGGTATGGCAGTCAATTAGCATATTTCCTCCTTATTGGCTGTGAGTGCTGCCATCTTTGAGGGTGGGGCAGTCAATTAGCATATTTCCTCCTTATTAGGTAGGATTCACCATGTTTCAGGCAGCCCTACAAGCATTTTTATCAATAACAATTCTTTCAATCCCCATAAGAACCCATTTTATGGAGTGAGAAGCAGACATGGAGATGGCAAGTCACTTGTCCAAGGTTGCTCCAGTCCATGCATTAAATCACTCCTGCAGATAATAGAATTAGGGGAAGGAGAGTGTTTCCAATCAAGCTCACATTGTTTCCTGGATATGTTCCTTGATTGTGAAGCTCTATGCTAGAGGTATCAATGAGAAGATTTTAAATATGGGGATGAAAGATACATTCCTTAGATGTTGCTTTACTACTTACCGGTACTTGTGTAGACTGTAGTAAATGTAAAATTCTTTTTCAAAGACTCCAGAGGCAGTCCCTGGTCATTTATGGAAAGCCACTGCCAGGCCATGAAAGAGAGGTCTAGTGGGATGCCTATCATCTCTGTGTAAATTACCAAATACTGTTCGCATTGGAATGTGTAAGGGCTGTTAAGCAAGATGTGCCCCTCTGAGCTCCCATCCAATGGGTGTTTTTATCAGTGGGCTACAGGCACCTGGTCCTAATGTGATTTATTCCTTCCACTTCTGTTCTGTTGTCCAGTCCTATTCTATATGCCTCCCATCCTATCCCAGTTTGTTTGTTTCTATCCTGTTCAGATTTGTTTATTGTCTATCTCTCCTATTAGAATGTTGGTCCTTTTCTCTGCAGAAATTTTTTTGTTTGATGCTGGCCAAGGGCATCTCTGCAGATCTCTGCATTAGGTGGCTGCTGTTGGTCTGGCCTGGACTTGATCCCCCAGGACACTTTTCATACCTGTCTTCGGAGTAAGTGTCTGCCTGGGAAAAGTGTTTTAACCTTTGAGCTGTGGTTTCTTTGACTTTAAAGTAGGGATAATAAAATTGTATAAAAAAATCAGTAAAATAGCAAGTGCTTAGCAAAAGGCCCAGAACTAGTAAGCACTCATTAATGCAGTTAATACCTGAGAATAATGATAGCAATTATAACATCCACATTGTTTAAAATATATAAGAATGTATTTTAATAAGAAGAAATAATTAAAAATATATATCCATATATACTTCAGTGTATATTTTAATTAAAAATTTAAAATAATGTTAAAAACACATTTAGGAATCACCATTACTATGTGTGTGTGTGTGGGGGGGCACATTTTCTACTATTTTATAAGCTTTACCTTTGGTAGGAGCTCCCTACTGTCAAACAAAAGTCCGTTGTCTGCCTTGGTTGGGTGGTTGGGTGGAGCGTGGTCCCATACTCCCAAATGTTTCAAGTTTGATTCCCAGTCAGGGCACATACCTAGTTTGTGGATTTGTTCTCTGGTCAGGGCGTACAGGAGGTAACTGTTCTATGTTTCTCTCTCACATCAATATTTCTCTCTCTCTCTCTCTCTCTCTCTCTCTCTCTCTCTCTCTCTCTCTCTCTCTCTCTCTCTCCCCCTCTCTACCTCTCCCCCCTTCTTCCCTTCCTCCCTCCTTCTGTCTCTAAAAATCAATTAAAAAAAAACAACAACAACATATCCTCTTGGTGAGGATTAAAAAAGAAGTCCACTGACTGGAATTTGTATCTGTCTGATTTACAGTTATTAGTGGCTGCCCACGACAGCTGCCTAAAATAACCCTTACAATCCATCTTAGTGATAAAAAGCTGGTCCTTCTCCCACCAGAATCAAAATGAAAGAAATAATAAGAAGGACCTCTTTAGCATCCACTTCATTCTATAGTTCACAAAGAACGTTCAGATCTTATGTGATCCTTTCTCAAATAGGGGAAGTACATTTTACCATTATCTGTCCTCTTTTATAGGGGAAGAAAAAGCTCACACAATATAAGTGATAGGCTTTCAGAACTCAGAAATTGGTAACATCTGAACTTGAATCTAGTTTTTGTGGTAAAAGTCAACAAAGCAACAAAAGTAACTCATGTCCTTTCTGGTATATCATGGGAGTTTGGTGTAGTGGGAAGTCCAATAGATCTGGACTTGAAGTATGGTTCCATTTTCTACTTTGAGCTTTGTTTTCTCCTCCATAATAAGGACACTATTCCTTCAACATGTGGTTGACGTGAGGACTTAGTGGGGGAGTGCATGTAAAGTCTAGACCCACCCAGAGAATGTCCTTGAGGGCTCTCATTGCATTCTGTCACCTTGAACTCTAGACTACTTTTTACCCATCTTTTAGTTCACTGGGAAATTTTCAAATCTGCCATTCATCCCAACATGTATCTCAACTTCCCTTCCTTCTTTAGAAAACATGACCAGTTATCCAGTCATTTCTTATTCCTTCTCCTCAAGGATATTTTCTTGACAACCCCCATTAGAAAATAAGCACAAAGTAGGTTCCCAGAAACTCCAATTTGATGATGGATAGTCTGCCTTCATCCTGGATGGAGGACACCCTGGCCTACATATTTCCTTGCACATAGTAAAGAACAGTGATTTATCAGTGAGCAAAATGGGTATCTGCTCAGTGTCTAGAATGGGGCAGTGGTGGTCTGCTAAATACTGGGGTTAATATGCCAACAAAATGACTTCAGTTAATCCTCTTTCCTAATTAAAGATAGTAATAGATGTTTCCAGATCTGCCTGACACATTCCTTGGCTGTTGAAGAACTACTGAATTTCATAGAAACAGAGAAAACAGACATAAATAGTAAAGAGGCCATGAGAAAGGCATTTCAGATCTGCTGGAATCTGCCTCCAAAGTCAACAAAATGCCCTGTTTTTCCTTAGAACAGTTCAGAAGCATGAGAAAGGCCCCAGTCTTTGGGGAGTCTCTTAGCAACTAAGTTCATGATGCATCACCCATCATTGTAAATCAGCATTTGTTTCTTTGAAAATGTATTTTACTTCTACTCAGTTTCCTATTTAATTTTGTTTTATTTTTGTTTGTAACTCATCACCACTCTCACAATACTAGTCTGAATACCTAGAGTCATGATTATTTCAATAACCATTTAATCTCCTTTTCTCCAGTATCTTCCCCAAATGATCTATCTCAGCTTTCCTTGTGTTCTCTAGGTGAACCTTTGCTGAACACTGGGTCGAGAATGAAGCCCCACCCTAGCTTTCAGGATTCATAATAGTGTGTCACCTTCACTATTCAATCAACATGAGTCTCGAGTTCTGACCTGTTCACTCCCTTCACCAATCTTCATTCCAATCTCCAAACTTTGCAGAAGATGGTTTCAAACTTGAAATGCCTTACCCATTTATCCAAAGTCTACTGCTGCTCAGGCTAATCTCAAGCTCTCTTTTGCATGGTGCCCTCTCTGAGTACCCCAGCTCACATTAGACAATGAGCTTCTCTTAATTTCTCTCACTGTCCTTTGGACTCTTTAACTCTTATTTGTGTCTTTACTTATAATAATTTACTATATGCTATTTGGTGTTTTTTTTTTTTTTAAGTGGATTTTTTTACAGAGAGGAAGGGAGAGGGATAGAGAGTTAGAAACATCCATGAGAGAGAAACACCAATCAGCTGCCTCCTGCACACCTCCCACTGGGGAGGTACATGCCCTTGACTGGAAT
>PVJC01049402.1:0-12192 GCA_004026665.1 Murina feae | reverse complement strand
GGATCTGTTTTGTTTAGGTTAGTCCCTCTCTGGCCACTGGGTGAGGCTGACTCCTGTATCTTTAAGGAGGTGTTGCTGCAGAAGCCTCTGACGCACTTGGGAGGGGCGGGGCCTCGGGGAGTTCGCCGGGCGGGGCGGAGCAAATAGCTATGGCGCTTCTCAGCCCTGCGCTGAGAGACACCAGGTCTCTGTGTCCCACGTAATTGCTGTAAGCAACGCTGAGAGAAACCCACTTTGGGTTTTCTCCTGGTGCCAGTCAGTTCCCCTTCTCTGGGTGTCTGTGGGACCTCAGAAACTCGCCTGGAACTGGAGTTCAGAGCCGCTGGGAGCTTGTGGCTCTCTCCGTTTTGGAAAAGAACCGCAACCTCCGGTACCAGCCCTTCCCCGAGCCCATGCGCGCGCCTCCATACCTCTGTACTTTGCTTCCGCCACTCCTCTGAGTCTCAGACTCTTCTCTAGTTGTAGGATTTTCACTCAGCCAGCCGTCCTGTGGGTGTGAGTGGTGTCCGTGTGTTCTTTTCGTGGTTTTTCTGAAATAGTTGTTCACAGCTGCATATACGGTGTCTACCCTATGCCGCCATCTTGTTTCTCCTCTAGAAAGACTTTCTAAGTTATATGGTTTGCCTGTGTGTTTGGTTTTTTTAAAGCTAGGAAGATTTTAGCAGAATATTAATGCTCTTTGGACATTTGAAAGCTAGTCCTGAGTCCTGGGCCTAGCATTGCAATTAGAAAAAAATAACAGTATTCTACTAGTAGTATTCTGTTCTCTTTCAGATTTTTCCAAATGAGTTTGAAAAGTTAAAGGAATATTGCTGGCAAGTTATATTCTTTATTTCAGCCCCCAAGGAGCTAGTTTTTCATATTTATTATCAGGAAGAAGTAATCTTGACAATACTGGTTAGCACTTGTAAACATCCATAAGATAACGGTTATATAACACATCTCAGAAGGACAGAGTAGTTTCATTTTCCTTAAATAATCAATACATTTTTCTTAGAGAACTATAATCACTGAAACCTAACTATGCCCAGTGCTCTTGCTAATTTCTGGCTGACGTAACCTCAGTATTTCAGTAATTAAAGTCACACATTACTTTTTTGTAGACACTTAATCTTCTGTATGTTTTATTGTTTTGCATTTTATTTATTCTTTAATACCCTGTTTTGTTCTGTGGAGGATTTCAGGTGACATTGGTAATTTCAGTTCTTACCTCTTGATACTTTGTGTTAGAATCCTAGCTACTGAATTAACTCTTCAATTTCTTAAGGTATTTTTTTTTGGTCTCTTACTCTATGCCAAATGCTGTGTTGGTAGAGATACAGTGGTGAGTTAGGCAGGCGTGGAGTATTGCGGAATGAGAGGTCAGTGTGCTTGGAATAACAGGATATGTGGGGTAATACCAGGAGGAGAGACTGGAAATGTCAGTGTGAAAAAGCCCTGCAGGCTCTGCTATAGTGTCTTTTTGTTGTTGTTAATCCTCACCCGAGGATATTTTTTTCCATTGCTTTTCAGAGAGTGAAAGAGAGGGAGGGAGGGGGCGAGAGAGAAAAATACATCGTCATGAGAGAGAGACAAATAGATTGGTTGCCTCCTGCACACGCCTCCACCAGGGCCCAGGAGCAAACCTGCAGCCGAGGTATGTGCCCTTGACCAAAATTGAAGCCATGAGCCTTTGGTGCATAGGCCAGCACTCTAACTTGTGGGTAGAAAGGGTGCCAAGAGGAGATCTTATGAAAAGGAGCCGTGGGAGCAGATTTTAAGTTAACCTTGACAGTCATGTGAAGTGAGTTGGAGGGAGGAGATGTTGTTACTCCCAGGCCTGTCATTTAGGATTTCCCAGATAGAGCTATTCTGCCTCTCCCTATCTGATTAACCAGGTATAACTGTACTCGAGTTATTTCAGTGAAATATGAGTGGATTGTTTTTTTTAAAGGTTCACATTTGCTTCAGGATATGGAGTATGATAGTATCCTTTTCTTTATATTACACTAGTAGCCTTGTGCACGAATTCGTTCGCCAGTAGCTCGCTGCTGTTCTCCAGTAGCTCTCTGCCCGCTGCCCTACCTTCCTATAGCTCCCCCCGCAACCACCCCTCCCCATAGCTTGCTGCCCTGCCCCCTCCTGTAGCTTTCCGCTGCCCACTTGTAGCTCGCTGCCCCACCCTCCTGCTGATCCATGATCTGGTCATTAGGTGGTCAGTTGTTATGCTTCACAGTGTAACAACCATTTGCATATTATATCTTTATTATATAGGATTAATAATACATCATTATTTAAAACTAGAAACTATAGATAAAAAGTAAAAATTAAATCACTGGACACCTACTCCTAGACACTAACTGTCATTAACATTTTACTGCGTATACTTTTCTTCCATGGGAATATACATATCTAAACCTTATGGTTTCTTTATAAAAAAGAATTTGTCTTATACATACTATTGTGTAAACTACTTTCTCATTGTGAATGTCTTTTCATGTCAGTAAATATGAAGATATATCTGTCATTCCTTTGGTTAATGTTATTCACTAGCTTTTATTTTAGAGAAGTTTCTTTCTGCAAAAAAGTTGAAAAAATAGTTCAGATGTTCGTATACCATTTACCTAGATTCACCAATTTATTAATATTTTGTCACATTTGCTTTATCTCTCCTCTAAGAAACGTATTTTCAAATGGTTCAGAAATATACTGGTATAAAAGTTGCAGTTGGAAGATGACATGGTGCTTTGCCCAGAATTTTTCAGCATGTATTTCCTAAGAATAAGGGCTTTCTTTTAAATAGCCACATTGCACATGTCAGAAAAAGGATCTGAAACGTGGATTATCTAATAAATTTCTCCATTGTGTCACAAGTGTGTCTTATGGCTGGGCTTTCTGTGTGCTTGTGTTTTGTTTTAAATTCAGGGTCCAGTTAAGGATCATGCATTGTGTTTGGTTGCCATGTGTTATTAGTTTGAGGGTGTTTTGTTTTAATGTAGAATAATCCCCTATTGTTATCTTCTCTCTCACGACCTTGACATTTCTTAAAGCAGCGGACCACTGATAGTTTGTGAGGTCCAAAACGTTAGCAACTGATGTCTTGAAGAGTTGGGCCAGTTGTAGAATCTGGGTTTATCTGATTTCTTTCTGCTTAGTTTCTGGCAGCTTTTTAGCCAATAAAACAAAACAAACTTCCCATTTCATCATGTCAGGAGCACAGAATAAATAACGTCAGTTTATGCTTTATTGATGGTACCAAGTACAAATCACTGGTAAAGTGGTGTGTGGCGAGCTGGCGTGGCCATGGCACATGCAGCCCCACGTTGGGCGCCTCGTGCTGCGCCAGCTCAGCCACATTCAGTGACCCTGAGGGGGCGGTGAAGGACGGAGAAAAGAGACGAGAGGAGAAAGCGGGTCTGGGTGTGACGCTGTCCTCTCTGATGGAGAGCTAGTGACAGCACCACAGACTACAAGCTGTGTATTTATTTTATAGCCAGACTAGAGGTCCAGTGCACAAAATTTGTGCATTGGGGGCGGGGGGTGGGTCCTTCAGCCCGGCCTGTGCCCTCTCACAGTCTGGGACCCTGGGGGGATGTCTGCCTGCCGTTCCCCACAGCGAGTGGGCCTAAGCCGGAAGTCAGACATCCCTCTTACAGTCCAGGACCCTTCATTCCTTACCACCTACCTGCTCACTGCTCTTAACTGCTCAGCTCACTGCTCCTTAGTGCTGCCATGGAGGCAGGAGAGGTTCCCGCCACTGCACTCGCAAGCCATGAGCCTGGCTTCTGGCTGAGCAGCACTTCCCCTGTGAGAGTACACTGACCACCAGGTGGAAGCTCCTGCATTGAGCAACTGCCACCTAGTGGTCAGTGCACATCAGAGTGACTGGTCGTTCTGGTCATACTGCTGTACCAGTTGCTTAGGCTTTTATTATATAGATTCCAGGAGGCAAAGTAAGGGCGTGGCCAAGATGTTTACAACATTCTCGTGGGTTTCAATCCTACTCAGTTACATGCACCTGAACTCTGTCAAGCCCACATCACTCAGACACATGTGGTCATGGGTTCGGATCATAGGTTCAAGCTTACAACTCTAGCTGTTGGCTATAATTGTGCTGGGGAGGACTCTGCCATCCAAGTTGGGATTTGTACATGGCCATGAGGGGACTGTGCCCTCTCATTAGTTCAAGGCTTGAACCTGTCCAAACACTGTAGCTGCTCTCCACAGCGGTGACTGCCAAATCTCTCCTTTGTAAAAATACCCTTTTCCCTTTGTAATTAACCAAGTAATCTGTGGGCCTGTTACCTTTCATCTACCTTTCACTTTTACAGTGAAATAGTAACCAGGTCTGTAGCCACATAAGTTACAAATCTTCAGTCACATTCCTCCAACTGAACTACAAGCTTCTTTAAGACAAGGACCAAATCTTATACCTTACACATTCTTTTTATTCCATAGCACCTGGTAGGTGTTAAGTAAATACTTGTTGATTGACTTATATATAAAAGGAGGATAAATGTTTTCTAGGTTTGTTTTTCAAGAAGGATACATTATTTGTAAATATGCATGTGTCAACCTACCTTTATTAACAGAATTTATGGAATTTAAATTCGTAACATTCAGCTTGGCCTTGTATAATTATGTAACAAAACCTTTGTTTTATTTTGTTTGTAAGGTACATCTTATTCAGGTTATGAAGCAGCAGTGTACTCAGCTGCATCCTCCTACTACCAACAGCAACAGCAGCAACAGAAGCAGGCAGCGGCAGCAGCTGCTGCTGCTGCTGCCACAGCTGCCTGGACAGGGACCACCTTTACTAAAAAAGCACCATTCCAAAATAAGCAACTGAAACCAAAACAGCCTCCCAAACCACCCCAGATTCACTATTGCGATGTTTGTAAGATCAGCTGTGCTGGACCACAGGTACTTATGTTGTATATTTTACCACAGGTCTTCAGTGGTTACTTTTTAACAGTTAAATATGATTGATATTATAACTCTCATGTTTACAAAGAAGGTTTCCAGTTTCTTCTCTGTTAGAGTTTAGCTAATACATAGTTCATTAAATGGCCATTTTTGAAAAGGTATTTGTATTAAGACATAAGAATACTATTAAGAAAAAACTGTGGGGCGGGTGGGTACCAGGTGGATGGAGTTAATGGGGAAAAAAGTAGGATGCATGTAATACTATCAACAATAAAGATAAATTTTTTAAAAACCTGTAAAAATGATTATGAATGTAAATGTAAAATGGGCAAATTGAGCTTTTTTTATTCAAGAAGAATACTTTAAGTAAACCTTAAATTTAGCTTAAAAGTTTTACATTTGACTTAACACATTTTTTGCGGGAAACGAGTAAAATCGGATCCACCAGGGAGACTGTCAGTGGACATGTGGAAACATACATTGGAACCTCTAGTTGGAACCGGCAAAAATAAAAATGTTTTACGTCATTGTCGTGTGTGTGCCGCTCATAAACTACGCAGTGAAACGCGGTACATGTGCAAGTTTTGTAATGTGCCCCTGCACAAAGGAAAGTGTTTCCAACGGTGCCACACAGTGAAGCACGCGATTTGGCGGGAGAATGCCCGATTACAAGGTGTTAATTGGGTTTTGGGAGAAAGATTGAAATTTTATTTTATTTATTTATTTATTTATTTATTTTAGCATTTATAACTTGCTTTTAAAAGCCTTTATACAAAATTCTTGACTTTCTTATCTCTTCTTCAAGGTCTATATATGAGTGTATATATAGAATTTTACAGCTGAAAAAGGATGATCATAGAGATAATTGTTTATACACTTACATTAAAGATGAAAGAACTTTGTCAAATGTGTTAGTTTTTGGAGCATATAACTACTAGGAAAAATTATCTTTCTGAAATTAAAAAAAATAAATTTTTTTAATCTACAATTCTTGGGATGCTTCTAATAAGACTGACTTTTATATTTGTTTTATAAGGTGTTGCTTATTTCTATGTAATCTTCTCCATGAGGGAATAGGAATTCAGGAAATAAGAAAGGTGTAGGGAAGTAAATTTTTAAAAAATACCAACTAATGTAGCATACAGAACCTTTATTCCCTCTTCCCCCCTTTTCTTTGGTCTTTTTTTCTGGTTGCTACACCTTAAAATAGGCATGAGTCTAATTAGTACAACTCCCTTCCCAACTTTATTTGTTAACTAGTAGCTCTGCGCATGAATCCGTGCGCCAGTAGTTCTCTTTGGGGCCTGGCTGCTCTGTGCCTGCTGCCCAGAGGCTCCCTGTGGCCAAGAGGCCCATCTGCAGCCAGGCACGGAAGGCTTGCTTTCGCTGTGGTAATGAAGCAAGCATTCCACCAAGCCACTCACGCTGCCCACTCTCAGCAGCTGTTCCCCCCACACACATACTCGGGGCTCGGGGACTCTGGTGGGGCTGAGAGGACTGGGTGCCATCATCTGTGATAGAGTGATGGTTAATTTGCATATTATCCCTTTATTATTTAGGATACTTTCCTTAAGAGTGTCTAGTTATTTGTTTGTTTTGTTTTGTTTCAGAAAGGAAGGGAGAGAGAGAGCTAATGATGAGAGAGAATCATTGACTGGCTGCCTCCTGCAGGTCCCCCTCCCACTGGGGATCGAGCCCACAACCTGGCATGTGCTCTTGAATGGAATCAAATCTGGGACCCTTCAGTCCACAGGCCGACACTCTAAACCAGCCAGGGCAGAGTGTCTAGTTTTTATATAAAAATTTGATAAGCCATTTGGCAGGTAATAAATATATTATTTGATTGAGAACAGATTTTGACTCCAATTATTTCTTCTGTCTCTCACCGCTGCCCCATCTGTATACGTTATTTTTTAAGTTACTAGCATTCCTTGAATTACATCAAATTAGGGAATATTTTAATGTGTGGCTAGTTACATAAAACCTTTTTCTCCCTATTTTGAGTGTGATAGGAAATGGTCTCATTGTGATTGCATGGTTGGAGGAGAAGGGGATAGGCGAATAATACTTGCAGTGACCAGGATTAAACATGAAAGGGAACAAGGATGTTGGTCTTAGTATTTGAAGAGTGTATCCTACTCTATGATGGTGTTGTAGAGAGGATCATGTTATGAATGACAAATGTAAACCTAAGTGGCACCCGTATGAAAGGATAGAACATGACTCTAAAGTGATGGGTTAACAGGAATATGTGGAATGAGTATATATATGGCTGACCATTGATTTGGAGTATCTGAATGGCTACTTAAGAACAGGCCAAGGATACTTCCGCAAGTCAGCTGCAGTGACTTAAGGGGTTAACGAAATGAGCCTTAGAGAAAAACCCTGAGATTATGAGTGTGTAGGTGTGAACATAAGGAGGGAGAGTTGTTGGTTCAGGGTTAAGGGTCCATGGTTTCAGTCCTGGCTCTGTCACTTACTGTGGCCTTGGGCAAGTCAGAGCCCTTAACTTCTTTGGGCTTTTGTGTCTTTGCTTCTATAATAGGAACTTGTCTTAAATAATTGAAGCTTTACTTGCTTCACAGAACCCTTCAGACTGCCACAGACGAGAGAAGAATCAAATGGCTGAGTCTTAGGTCTCGCTTTCATTTCAAAAACAGCGATTTCCCTTACTTGCACATAATACTATTTATAGAAAGAATTTTCTTGTTTGCAAATTAGAAAGCCATTTTTTTTGGGTAATCTCTAAAGTTCCATTCAGCTTGGAAATTCTATGATTAAATATATAATTTTATGGTAATTTTGTCTCTTTTAAAAACAATTCTAAAAATAAAATATGGAAGAGAACTATTTGGCCCCACTCAAGAACAAATAAACTAACCAGCAATCCATATTTACTTCCTCTCATTTTAATAAATCTGCCTTCTTAGTTGTCTGCATTCAAGCCAGTTTTTAGTATATAATTTTACTATAATGATCATTGTCTAGTATTCTTTATTCAACATTATACATAATGAAAGACACATCCTTTTTTTATTTGTTCTTTTTTATGTATTGATTGATTTTTGAGGGAGAGATGGATTTGTTGTCCCACTCATCCATGCACTCATCGGCTGATTTCCTGCATGTGCTCTGACAGGGATTCAACCCGGAAACTTGGTGCCTGGAGACGATGCTCTGACCAACTGAGCTACACAGCCAGAGCGAGATGCAAATTCTTTTTTTTTTTTGAATAGATTTTATTGTTTTTTCACGGAGAGGAAAGGAGAGGGATGGAGAGTTGGAAACATCGATGAGAGAAACATTGATCAGCTGCCTCCTGCACACCACCTACTGGGGATGTGCCCGCAACCAAGGTACATGCCCTTGACCGGAATAGAACCAAGATAAAAATTCTTGAAACTGAAAGCAGTGACTTTCTATTGGTATTATGGCTCTGTGTGAAAGTCCTTTGTGAATCAAAGTGTTAGACAGAAAAAAAAAAGTGTTAGACAGATGTATTCTTGATGGACAAGGTACAGAGAACCACAGATGTTATCACGCGGGAGTCCCACGTGCTTTTCTTAAATTGCTTTTAAAATTGTTTGAGGCTCACTGTTTAAGTATTAGAGATTTGAGAATTGAATAACTTAAAGGACTTTGTATCTATAAAATCAATAAAACAAAATGTATCCTTTTTGTCTGAAACAGACTTACAAAGAACATTTAGAAGGACAGAAGCATAAAAAAAAAGAAGCTGCGTTGAAAGCCTCACAGAGTACCAGCAGCAGCAGCAGCTCTGCTCGTGGGACTCAGAACCAGCTGCGCTGTGAGCTCTGCGATGTGTCTTGCACAGGAGCAGATGCCTATGCGGCCCACATTCGTGGGGCTAAGCATCAGAAGGTGGGTGTCTTCCCACACGGCCTTCTGGCTTCCCCTCCTGTTGTTTTCTACCTTTTCAGGAGGGAGCTGGGGGGAGCGGCGGAAAGCAAAGTGGCTCCAGAACGTTGTGTCGTGAGCCTGTCTGTGCTCACAGAGCCATGGAAGAAGACTAGGGGCCTCAGTGAGACCACATCACTGGTTCTCTCAACTGGAAAGTTGTATGTCTGTTTTCCTCCTCTTGTCATGCTTAAGTCTAGGTTGGTATGCAGGTGGCCAAGTCATTTCATCTCTGCCTTAGTTTTCTCACGGATAATAGATGGAATATGTTTCCTTTTCTGCTTCATAGAGGTTATTTGGAAAATAATGAGTTTGTGTATGAAAATATGTAGCAAAAAATATCATTTGTATTTTAATTTTATAATTCCTTTTAGACAAACTTGAAAGTCTATATTTTGAGTTTCCAACAAATAAATGTGCTTTTATTTATTTATTTTTTGTAGGTGGTTAAATTACACACAAAACTTGGTAAACCCATTCCTTCAACAGAACCAAACGTCGTTAGCCAAGCTACTTCTTCAACAGCTGTGTCTGTCACAAAACCGACGGCCTCTCCTTCAAGCATCACAGCGAGCAACTGTACTGTGAATACTTCAGCAAGTGCAGCTTCTTCAGCGAAAGGCCTTACAGCCACAGGAAGCTCGTCCCTTAATAGCACGCCCAACACTAAAGTGTCAGCAGTGCCTGCAAGTATGGCTGCCAAGAAGACATCTACACCCAAAATAAACTTTGTGGGCAAGTACCGAAGATTCTTTATGTTCTTCCCAACTCCGCCAAAGTAACATTTCTCTTCCAGTCCAGGACTGACCCTTCGCTTATGGTCTTGTACCCACCTCCTCTCTTCTTCTCCGGGACCTTGTTGAATCACATATCTCTGTTTTTGTTTTTTCTTGAATTTTTAGTCAGTCCTGTAATGGTTTCTTCTCTCTCCCTTTCAGCCATGCAGGTATACCTTTATCTTTCATGGTCTTAAATTTTAAAAAAGATCTTCTCCCATTCCAGTTATCCTTTCAAGATGCTAAACTAATTCTTTCTTTACTTCTATATTTCTTATCCAATCCCCAGTCACTTACAGTGTTTCCACTCTACCCTTTTCTGAAACTGCTTTCAAGAGTCACCAGGGACCTAATTGCCAAATTCAGTGGCCAGTTTTCAGTTTCATCCTATAGACCTCTCTAACTTCTGACTTCGTTGACTGCTGTACCATAAACCTTAAGATATGTCTCTGTCTCTCTAGTTATTGTCTGTTTATCCCCTTTCTCGGGTATCTTTATTGGTTCTCCTGCCTTCATGTTCACTAAATGGTAGTGTTCCTAAGCTTCTGATTCTGTTCTCATCTTACTCTTCTCATCCAGTATTCATGAGTGGTCTCATCCATTACAATGCGTACAGTAATTTATAATCTTTTGGGCAAAATCAAAACCCCCATCTGAGTTTAGAGGCATATTTTAGGTATCCCTGGTCATGATCTGAACAGCTTTATGGATGCCTACCTGTGTCTCCTTCTAACCCATTGTCTTATTACAAGGGCATCATGAAATGAGCTCATAAAATTGCTTGGGAAACTTCCCTGACATTTTTTTCTATTTATTGCCTCCTCTAATTATTTACCTGTCCTTTTGTTTCTATCACTACAATATTTCTACCCCCGAGAAAATGTCATTTTCATAGCTACTGCCTTGTTTTTAGGCCTTCAAAGACTGCTCCTCAGCCGGCCAGTGTGGCTCAGTGGTTGAGTGTCAACCCCGGAACCAAGAGGTCACGGGTTCAATTCCTGGTCAGAGCACTTGCCTGAATTGCAGGCCTGTTCCCCAGTGGGGGTGGGAGGATATGTAGGAGGCAGCCCATCGATGATGTTTCTCTCTCATTGATGTTTCTATCTCTCGCCCTCTTCCTTCTTCTCTCTCTAAAAATCAATAAAAACATGTAATAGATCCCTCTCCTTTAAAAAAAAGTCTGCTCCTTCGAGCTTTGTCTCTTATTGCATCCAGTCTCTCTAACACTTGTCGAAGTCATTTTGTGAAAATACATATCAAATTATATTAGACTAGAGGCCCGGTGCACAAAAATTTGTGCATTCGGTGAGAGGGGGATCCCTCAGCCCGGCCTGTGCCCTCTTGCAGTTTGGGACCCCTTGGGGAATGTCCACCTGCTGGCGTACCTGGCCAGCCTGGGTGAGGGGCTGATGGCTGTTTGCAGGCTTGCTAACCCCCCCAGTGAGGACCTTCACTCCATGGAGGTCTGGCCAGCCTGGGTGAGGGGCTGAGGGCCGTTTTTAGGCTGCCCACAGTTCCTTCAGGGTTCAGGTACCTACCGCGGTGCCTGGCTGGAAGCAGGTATCTAGGATTTATTTAGCTTCTATAATTGAAACTTTGTTGCCTTGGTCTCCTGCTGGAAGCGTGGGTTGCCCGTGGCAACCCAAGGTCCCAGCCTGGCAGGTATCTGGGGTTTATCTTCTATAATTGAAACTTTATAGCCTTGAGTAGAGCTCAGGGCCCGAAAGGCCCTGGCTTCCTCCATTGCCCGGGGCAACTCCAGCTCCTGGCTACCGGCCATCTTAGTTAATTTGCATACTTGCTCCTTATTGGTTGGTGGGCATGGCTTGTGGGTGTAATGGAGTGGTGGTTAATTTGCATATTACTCTTATTATATTGCTAGTGGCCCGGTGCCTGAAATTCATGCACATTAAAAGGAGATTAATTAGAGGAAACATTTTAATATTGCTATTTGCCCTTTCTCTATAATAGAAGTGTCAGAGATTAAAGAAAATTAGTAAAACATATATGAAAATCTTCCTCCTGTCAGAGTCTGGGGTGCACCCAGAGTCAAGCCTTCAACCACCCATGTGCACCTCAAAATCGCTCGAGACCCAAACCTGGACGGGGCCCCCCTTTATTGGGCTAGATCCAGACCCGGCCGGTCCCACCATGTCAAGCCCTGCCAGGTGGGGGGAGTGCAGCCTCAGCTCCCCTGGGTGCCAGGGCAGGGGGCCACGGCCTAAGGTCCTCCATCAAGCCCTGCTGGATGGAGGGAGTGGCCTGTGATCCCCCAGCCTGGCTCTGGGGCAGGGGGCACAGCCTGAGGTCCCCTGGCCTAGTGCTGGGGCAGGGGGCACAGCCTGAGGTCCCCTAGCCTGGTGCAGGGGTGGGGGGCATGGCCTGAGGTCCTCTGGCCCAGCACCAGGGCAGAGGGCACACCTTGAGGGCCCCCGTCAAGTCCTGCTGGGTGGGGGGGCACAGCCTCTGGTGCCCTGGCCAGGGCAGGGGGCATGGCCTGAGGTCCCCCGACCTGGTACCAGGGAAGAGGGTGCAGCCTGAGTTCCTCTGGCCTGGTGCCAGTGCCGGCGGCAGGGGGGGGGGGGGGGGGGGG
>PVJC01049401.1:0-12193 GCA_004026665.1 Murina feae | reverse complement strand
CACACACACACACACACACACACACACACACAAAAGGCGCCTGGAAGACTGGGGCCATCATAGGACATCCACTGAGGGGTTCCAGACTGTGAGAGGGCACAGGCCAGGCTGAGGGACTCCCTCCACCCCGAGTGCACAAATTTTTGTGCACCGGGTCCCTAGTATATGATAAAGAGGTAATATGCAAATTAACCCTCATGCCATTACAAGATGGCTGCCTACAACCAAACTGGCAGGGGAGTTAGTGAGGGACTGAACAAGCATGCTGCGTGGGGCAACCAGACTGGCAGGGGGGCCATGCGGGGCGAATTGGGCCTAAACTGGCAGTCGGACATCCCCTGAGAGGTCCCAGATTGGAGAGGGTGCAGGCTGGGCTGAGGGGACCTTCACCCTGCCCATGCATAAATTTCATGCACCGGGCCTCTAGTGTTCTCATAAAATAAGTAGTCCAGAAGTAGGCAGCTCACAGCTGGTTAAACTCCTTAAGGAACTCATCAAGGACTAAAGTTCTGTCTGGCAACTTCCAGTTCTTCCATCTTTAGTGTGAAGCTTTTGTTTTACTAGTAAAAAATGGTTGCTCCAACCGCAGGTATTATTTCTACATCCCCGGGAAAAAGGGAGAAATAGCAAAGGGCAAAATTAATCTTATCAGGAAAGAATCACATTTCTCAGGAACTTTTATTCTCATTGACTAGTACTGTCACCTGATTGTAGCTGTGAAGGAATTTAGGAAGATGAGTATATTTAAAACGTTTTAATTTGTTTTTAAATAGACAATATATTCTCAATCCTAAACCATCAAAGTGCAAAAGGGTATGTAGTGAAAACCCCCTCTTTTCATCCCATCCCCTTCATTCTTCTACTTTATGCTCTCCTCCCTCAGCCACACACAAAATGGGTAACCACTGGTTTAGTTTCTTCTTTGTCCTTCTAGAAATTTAAAAAGTGTATATGCAAGCTAATTCAAATGTGTACTTTTTTCTCCCTTTTTAAAAAAAGAAATGGTACATAAGGTAAGTTATCATCAATCATATAGCTCCCACACCAAACTAAAGATAACAAGCAAACCAGGATTCTTGTAAGAAGAAAGGAAAACTAATAGCATCTGTAATGGACAGTTTTATTTATTTTATCTTAGTTGTGTCCAGTAGTATCTAGATAGCAATGAAACTATTGATTCTGACGAAGACAGAAGTGTGTTTTAGCATAGATACCTGTATCTTCTATGTAGTCCAGTGCCTTGTATAGAGAAGTTGATTAATAAATGTACAAAATGTATAATGTCTTTTCCTCCATAACTGCTCATCTTCAACTCGATTAATGAAATTACTATTTGGTAAATTGTTTAAACCAGAAACAAAATGGTCCTCTTTGTTAATTTCTCTCTCCAGCTTCCAGATCCTCTCCTTCCCTTGTCTACCACATTCATTCCATCACTAAGTCCTCTTGGTGCTATTTTTAAAAGCTACCCCAAATACCTCACCCCCTCCACCACTACCTCTATCCTGGCCTAGTCATCATACTCATCTCCCTACTTTCCTTCTTGCCCCTACAATCTATATAACAATCTAACTGACCTTAAAAACATAAAACTCTTGCATAAAACTCTACAAAGGCTGGTGTGGTTCAGTTGTGGAGTGTCGTCCCTAACACCAAAAGAAGGTTGTTTTTATTCCCAATCGGGACATACCAAGGTTGTGGGTTCAACCCCCTGTCAAGGCATGTACAGGAGACAACCCAATCGACATTTCTCTGTCTCCTCCCTCCTCTCCTCCCTCCCTCCCTCCCTCTCTTCTTTTCTTCTATTCTCTCTTTCTCTCTCCTCCCCCTCCCTCCCCTGCCTCTCTCTCCTTCCCCTTCTCTCCCTCCCTCCCTCCTTTTCTCTCTCTAAATATCAATGAAAAAAAAATTCTCCAAAGGTTTTGAGCTCTAATTAGAATGAAATCCAAAGACTATGTATTCATGAAGCCCTATATGGTCAGATATTTGTCTACCTTTTTTTTTTTTTTTCATTTCCTACCACTCTGGTTTTCTCCCAGATGTTTATTAAGGACTCAGCTACATGACAGCCCATTGCAACCCTTCCTACTTGTACTCCAATATCATCTATTCTATTCCTCCTTTTATTTTCTTATAATATTTATAACTATTTAAATATTATTTATATACTTGTTAATTCTCAGGCTTTCTCCACTAAAATGTAAGTTCCTTGAGTGTGGGAACTTTGTCTCTCTTGGTGATGTATTCATTCAACAAATATTTGTTGAACACTTTCTGAGTGACATCCTGTTGGCCATTCTATATAATAAAACCCTAATATGCAAATCAACTGAAAGGCAGAAAGACCAGTCACTATGACGTGCACTGACCACCAGGGGGGCAGCTGCCCCAGTCGTGGCCAGTGAGCAGGAGGTGCCAGGCCACCTGCTATGGCGGGTGCCAGCAGTGGCTCCCTCGTCACCCTGCCTGCTGGTCAACCTGCAGAGGGAGGTGACTGGCAGTGGCAGCAGGGGGCGGAGCTGGCCAGCAGGTGACACCAGGCCCTCAGCCAAGGTGGATGCCAGCGGGGACCTCCCCATCGCCCTGCCGGTCGCCCCACAGATTGGCCCTGATTGCTGGCCAGGCCTAGGGGTCCTGTCCTATATATTGGGAACAGTCTGTTAGATTTAAAAATTAAAACCTGGCAAGGCTACTCTAACTGAAAAAAAAAGCAGGATGATGCAGTGATGACATGCATTGACTCTGGCTTGCACATTTTGTAGTCAGCTCTGATTCTGACACTTGTCACTTTTTGACAAAGTCAATTACTTCTCTCTGCTTCAGTTTTTCTACCCATAAGATGGGGAAAATGGTACTACTGCCTCAGAAGGATCATTTTATGTACTACTTTTTATAATCAGGACAAAAAAGTGTAGCTGCCCATGCAACAGCAAGAAGCCTTTCACCTGTATGAAAAGTATGGTCACTGGTGCATGCAGCATCCTGGATTATGAGAGGGATGTCCGACTGCCGGTTTAGGCCCAATCCCTGGGGATCCCCTGAGGGATTCCAGATTGGGAGAAGGTGCAGGCCTGGCTGAAGGACCCCCCCCACACACACACCCCCCCACACACACATGATTTTCATGCACCGGGCCTCTAGTTCTGTGATAATAACCATTTATAAAATGGACAAAAATTACTTCCTTCACAGAGCTTTTCTGTGTATGTGTGTGTGTACATGTGTATATGTAGGTAGACAGACAATAAAGTAAAATATGTAGTACTTTAAGTGCTATGAAAAAAAATAAGAAAAAGAGATAAGGGTCATCTGGATGTTGGCAGTTTTCAATTTCTATTAGCAATTTTTCACCATAACGTGTAACAAACCACCTGAAAATTGATGGCTTATAACAAATATGTCTGTGAGTTTCCCAGGGTTCAGATAATTCAGGCTAGACTTGGCTCCAGTGAGTGGCTCAGTTTCAGGTATGTTCCATGTGTCTCCATTTTCTGGCACCTGTACAATACCAAATCATGTTATTTTTAAAATATATATATTTTATTAATTTTTTACAGAGAGGAAGGGAGAGGGTTAGAGAGTTAGAAACATCGATGAGCTGCCTCCTGCACACCCCCAACTGGGGATGTGCCCGCAACCAAGGTCCATGCCTTTGACCGGGGAATCGAACTTAGGACCCTTTAGTCCGCAGGCCAACGCTCTATCTACTGAACCAAACCGGTTAGGGTTCAAGTTATATTTTATGGCCAAAAGCAGGAGTATAAGAGGCCAGGCCTAGCACTGCAAGCCATTTTAACTCTCTGCTTTAATCATGTCCACTAACTTCCCAATGGCCAAAATAAATCACATGATCAAGCCTAAAGTCTAGAGGCAAACAAGATGTTCATATATTTATAAACCAATTTGATTCTTTTTTCTGAAGAGCTTTTTCTTTTGATTTGTGGGAATCACTTAAATATTTTGGTTATGAATATATCGTTTCTTAGGTTGTGGCTTACCTTTAAAGGTTGTTTAAATATTAAATATATGGGGATGACATTTGTGGACATGATCATATAGGTTGCAGGTGTAGGTTTCTATGTTACAAGAGCTACATATTGCACCATGTGCCCACTACCCAAAGTAAAATCTTCTCTTATTACCACACATTAGGACTCCCTTCTCCCAAAGCTCCCTTCTCTCTGACGACCACTAGACTGCTGTTTATTTAATTCACCTCATTTTACAAAAGTTCTTAATTTATCAATCTTTGTTTTTCTAATAGTTAGCACTTTTGGTCTTTTGTTTAATAAATCCTACCCTACCCTACTATAATATAAAAATTCTGTTATAGATTGTCTCCTAAAACTTTTATAGTTTTTCTCTCAAATTTAATGTTGTAATGGATCAGGAAGTGATTACCATATATGGTGAGACATAGGGAATTGATTTCATCCATTTTCCATACTGAAACCCAACTGTCCCTCCATGGGATTGATTAGTCTTACCTTCGTTGATTGATCGTCAGTGCCAGCAGTGCTATAAATGAAGTTTTCATAATAGGTTAATCTATTTCCAAGTTCCCTCTTTTGTTCATTAATCCTTGTGCCTGCTACCACTGTATCTGTATCTTGGCTTGAAGAAGTGTATTTGGAAGAGGATTTTTGGTAGGACAGTCCTTCCAACATGTTTTTTTTTTCATGAGTAGATTGGCCATTCTTTGCTCTTTGCTTTTCCATATATATTTTATGATCACTTGTCAAATTCAAGGAAAAGGCTATTGAAATTTTTTAAATTTATAGATTAATTTATGGGGAAATTACTGTCTTTAAAATGCAGGACCTTTCTATACCCATAAGCATGCATTTTTATCTCCATTTATTTATATCTTTTTTACTGTCTTTTAATAAAGTCTCTAAATAGTCCTTTCGCAAAGTTTAAATGAATTAATCTTTTGTATATTTCTGCTATATTTATTGTGTATACCTTTTTGTCACTGTAAAAGGCATTATATTTATTTTATTATGAAATATTTAAAATATTCAGGTAAGGATAGAGTATAAAATAATGAACACTTATGGACCTATTTCCAGCTTTATAAAATACTAGAGGCCCAGAGCATGAAAATTCATGCACTGGAGGGAGAGGGCTCCCTCAGCCTGACCTGTCCCCTCTCACAGTCCGGGAGCCCTCTGGGGCAAAAGGTAACCCAGCGATCAGGGAAAGGTGCAAACCCAGCGGTGCAAGCCTCGGCCAGCCCTGGTTAGCTGCACCTTAGGCTGGCCCTGGGTGGCTGAGCAACTGACAGCCAAGGCTTACCTGCACCTCAGGTTGGCCCTGGGCAGCTGGGCAGCCGGGCAGCTGACATCTGAGGCTTGCTTGCACCTCGGACATTGGCTGGGCTGCTGTATCTAAGACTTATCTGTGCCTCAGGCGGGCCCTAGGTGGCTGGGGGGCTGAAGGGACTGGGGGAATTCAGAGGCAGGAGCATGGCGCAGCCAAGCACCTGCTGCCCCAGCGGGGCTGAGGGGAGTGGGCACCGCCATCTTGTGGGCTTCACCATCTTTGAGGGCATGGCAGTCAATTAGTATATTCCCTCATTGGCTGTGGGTGCCGCCATCTTTGAGGGCAGACAGTCAATTAGCATATCCCCTCCTTATTGGCTATGGGTGCTGCCATCTTTGAGGGTGAGGCAATCAATTAGCATATTCCCTCCTTATTGGCTGTGGGCACTGCCATCTTTGTGATAGCATGATGGTTAATTAGCATATTCCCTCTTTATTAGATAGGACTAGAGGCCTGGTGCACAAAAATTTGCGCACTCAGGGGGAGGGGGTCCTTCAGCCTGGCCTGTGCCCTCTCGCAGTCTGGGACCCCTTAGGGGATGTCCACCTGCTGGCTTAGGCCCGCTCTCCTGGGGGATTGGGAGACATTACTCTGGCAGCCTGGGAGCCCTCAGGGGATGTCCACTTGCCAGCGAGGAGCAGGCCTAAGCTGCAGTCAGACATCCTTAGCACTGCTAAGGAGTCAGAAGAGTTCCCACCACCACAACTGTACTGGCAGCCATCAGCCTGGCTTGTGGCTGAGCAGAGCTCCCTCTGTGGGAGCACAGTGACCACCAGGCGCAGCTTCTGCATTGAGCATCTGCCCCCTGGTGGTCAGTCTGTGTCATAGTGACCAGTCATTCCTAGTTGTTCTGCTGTTAGGGTCAGTTTGCATTATTATCCTTTTATTATATAGGATAGAAGCCTGGTGTATGGGTGGGGGCCGACTGGTTTGCCCTGAAGGGTCCTGGATCAGGGTAGGGGTCCCGCTGGGGTTCTTGGCCAGCCTGGGTGAGGGGTTGAGGGCCATTTTCAAACTGGCCACATCTCCTTCAGGGTGGGGGTCGCTGCTGGGGTGCCTGGCCAGCCTGTGTGAGGGGTTGATGACTGTTTGCAGGCTGGTCACAGTCCCTTCAGGGTAGGGGTCACCGCTGGGATGCCTGGCCAGCCTGGGTGAGGGGCTGATGGCTGTTTGCCAGCTGGCCACAGCCCCAGGCGATCCAAGCTCCCAGCGAGGCTGGCTGGAAGCAGGTATCTGGGATTATTTATCTTCTATAATTGAAACTTTGTTGCCTTGAACGGAGGCCACAACCAGCCAATGTTGGGTGGGAAGCTTAGCTTCCTCCGTCGCCGGGTCAACCAAGCCTCTTGTTTGCTCTAGCTTCGTGGCTGCCGGCCGCCATCTTGGTTGGGTTAATTTGTATATAGTTGCTCTGATTGGTGGGTGTGGCTTGGATGTAGCTGAGTTGCACAATTAGCATATTACTCTTTTATTAGATTAGATAAGCCTAAGCGATCTTTACAACCAAAATGGCCAGTTGGCTAGTTGCTATGACATGCACTGATCACCAGGGGCCAGACGCTCAATGCAGGAGCTGCCCCCTGGTGGTCAGTGCACTCCCACAGCCAACATCCCACGGCCCTTCTCCCTCGTTCCCCCCTGGCCGGGCAACCTCCCGTGGCCCTTCCTCCTGGCTGGCCCACCCCCGATAGGCCTTGATCTCCGGTCAGGCCGAGGGACCCCACCTGTGCACGAATTCGTAATAAATAAAATCACTATTCCTACTGGGTTTCTCTCCTATCTCATTCTCTTCCTTCCCTCCTCTAGTATTTCACAAATCCATTATTTTCATTCTTATGCATGCTTTTATATTTCATACTTGTTAGTGTATCTATGAACAATATAAGGGCTTTGTGTGCATTTTATAATGGGAGTGGGTCAGGTCGATATCCTTTCTTAAAGCAGTAGGTTTTTGTATTAAAAGAAAATAGTCTCTAAAATAAGTCTTTCTGAACCTACAGTATTGGTAATTCTTATTTTTATTTTATGTTCTCACTAAAGCATTCCACCTTTAGAACTCACACTATTTTTCTCTTTGAGGAAGCTCTAGAAAGAGGAATGTATAGAATTTTCAAATGAGGGAATATATTTGAGCCTAATCATGTATATTTTCTACCTGACGTTTTCATATCATATGAGAAATAATTGAGTTAATTCTATTAATTTTAGCTTGATGAGGCAGAATTTTCCTACCATTGATTTTAGGTATTTTTAGCTATTGCCTCATTCACCCATAGCCCCAAATTTTTATATACTTGGGCAAAATAAATAAATTATTAACAAGCAAACAAATAAAAGGTAACCTAAATTACTTAAAATATTCCTAATCCCTCAAACCAAGATAATTCTGGTTTTATCTATAAATTTTCTCTTTAGGTTTCACATTGAAGATAGAGAATAAAGGCAAAGATAGTCAGGTTTTTGGTTGGATAGTTGTTGATGACTAGAAATACACTGAAGAATTTGTTTGATTTAGAACTCTGGTTTGGCTTTCCCTGGTTATAGGTTTATCCTTTCTTCACATTTAAACAAATTTAAGTGATATTTTGCCCAGTTCGAGCTAAATATCAATCCTTTTTAAGAAATGACATGTGGATGTGTGTCTACTTTCTTTATCTACTACTATAATACTTGTTTACATGGCTAAAAGAACTAATTGAAGAATTGCCTGAAAAGAGTGTAATAATAGTTTACCCCTGGGTGAAGGAAATCAATGGAGATTTAAATGGAGTATGTCATGGAAAACTTAATATTTCATAAGATAAATTCTAAATACAAAGACTCCTATTACATTACTTTTCCTGTATTAATGGTAGTTAGAACAAAGAAATCAAATAATGATAAATTATCATTATAATGATACTTTTTGGGTGCTTTTAATAAATCACATTGGGGTGATATAAACAGTAAGCTTTTTATAGCCTTTTTATAAAATATGCTACCCCCAAAATGACAAAATTTACATTTCTATTTCATAAAATAGAAAAGAGAACTTTAAATAAAGTCACACCATTTTCTATTTCTGAACACAGAAGGTAACTTTAATTTTAAAATCTGGAGAATTTAGCCCTGACCGGTTTGGCTCAGTGGATAGAGCGTCGGCCTGCAGACTGAAAGGTCTCAGGTTCGATTCCGGCCAAGGGCATGTACCTTGGTTGTGGGCACATCCCCAGTGGGGAGTGTGCAGGAGGCAGCTGATCAATGTTTCTCTCTCATCAATGTTTCTAGCTCTCTATCTCTCTTCCTTCCTCTCTGTAAAAAATCAATAAAATATATATTTAAAAAAATCTGGAGAATCCAAACATTTTATACAAGAAAAGTTAAACTTTTTTCTTCTTCCTGAGAATTGTTTTTTTTTTTTTCTGGATTCTTGACACCGTGAAAACACCACAATAGAAATTTCTGACTGCTAGGATACTTGGTAGCTTGGACAGAGTCTGCAGGCTCACAGAAAGATGCCTCATAGAAATAGATGAATACGAGAAAAAAGAAGTCTTTTGAGTTTCAACTATATCTTTGCCCTTCATTTTGTAGAATTCTTTCTTGTACTTAATAAGATACCACATTATTATTTTAATAAATTCCTCATTTTGCTAAATCAAGTCAAGATAGTTCCTACCTGATATAGTTGGAGGCAAGGTGAGTAGTGGGAAGTAATGTGGGTATAGAATCCATACTTTACCCTAAATTCCCTGAATCTTAGAGTCTGCCCAAATGTAGAAAGCTCATATTCCTAGAATTAAATTATGAAGATATGTAAGTTGATGTGTATTTAAGAGTATATGACAATTAAAGCAGTTATTTTCAAAGCAGTTATCTTCCAAGCTCAGACTTTGTGTGTTTGTGTGTTTTTTAATATTCTTCAGAATCTGATGCCTATACTTTAATCTGACACTAGAGGCCTGGTGCACAGATTTGTGCAGATTGAAAGTAAATTAATTAGAAGGTGGCCAGTGGGGCAGGACTGGGTAAGATGGGCCAGACACACCAATCTCCCACAATTCCTCCGCAGCTGGCTACACTTGGGATGGTGCTGGGCTTGAAGGGTGTCTGCGGAGTGAGCGGGGTCCCTCTGGTAGTTGGGGTCCCTCAGCCTGGCCTATGGGGATCGGGATGAAACCAGCAGTCCAACATCCCCCAAGGGTTCCCAGAGTGCCAGAGGGCACTCTGCAAAGTTGCTTTCACTTGGCAGCTCCTGTGTTGAGTGTCTTCCGCGTGGTGGTCATTGCATTGATAGCTACCTGCCAGCCAGCCAGCCAGTCACTTAGGCATGCATATATATATATATATATATATATATATATATATATATATATATATGACACATCTAATCTAATAAAAGAGCAATATGCAAATTAACCATCACTCTGAGATACCTAAACCAGACCCACTATCCAAGCCACACCCACCAGCCAATCAGAGTGACTGTATGCAAATTAACCCAGCCAAGATGGCGGCCAGCAGCCACAGAGCTAGAGCAAACAGGAGGCTTCCATGGCACCAGCAATGGAGTTGAAACTGCCTGCCTAGGCTGGCTGGGTCTCTGCTCAAGACAACAATGTTTCAATTATAAAAGCCACAGAGCTAAAGCAAACAGGAGGCTTTGTTGCCTGACTAGGCCTCTGCTCCAGGCAACAAACATTCAGTTATAGAAGATAAATAAACCCCAGAAACCTGATTCCAGCCAGCCTCACTTGGATGTTGGGTCAATGGGAGCTGTGGGCAGCCTGAAAATGGCCCTCAGCCCCTCACCCAGGCTGGCCAGGAACCCCAGTAGGTACCCAAAGCCTAAAGGGGATGTGGCCAGTCTGAAAACGGCCCTCAGCCCCTCACCCAGGCTGGCCACAACCCCATGGGGTGAGGGTCCCCAATGGGGGGCTTGGCCAGCCTGCAAACAGCCATCAGCCCCTCACCCAGGCTGGCCAGGCACGCCAGCAGGTGAACATCCCTGGAGGGGTCCCAGACTTTGAGAGGGCACAGGCCGGGCTGAGTGACCCTACTCCCTGCACAAATTGCTGTGCACCGGGCCCCTAGTATATATATAAATATACATACATACAAACATACACACACACACACACAAACACACACACATATATATGTATATATATATATATAGACTAGAGGCCCAGTGCACAAATTTCTGGTTGGCCTGCAGGGATCACGTCATAACCCACAGTCCAACACCACTTATAGCTCCTACCTGCTGCTCCTGCTCATCCCGGCTCCACTGTGCCTGCCACAGGCTCAGACCAATAAGTCCTGATTGAGAGAGGCTCATGCTGCCACAGCCATGAGCCTTCGCCAGCCATGAGCCCTCACCAGCCATGAGCCCCCTGCATCTGACACCCTCCCAAGGGGAGTGGCCCGCAGGACCAGGCTGAAACCAGCTCTTCAACATCCACTGCAGGGTCCTGGATTGCGAGAGGGCTCAGGCCAGGCTGAGGGACCCCACTAGTGCATGATTGGACTGGGGAGGGACCACGGAAGGGCTCCAGGGCTTATCCAGGCCCGCTTGCTCAGTCCCGATTGGCCGGACCCCAGCAGCAAGCTAACCTGGTCAGAGCATCTGCCCTCTGGTGGTCAGTGCACATCATAGTGACTGGTCGACCAGTCAACTGTCTGCCCCCTAGTGGTCCGTGCATGTCATAGTGAGTGGTTAAGCAGCCTTAGCATATCATTAGCATATTACACTTTGATTGGTTGTTCTGCCATTTGGTCTGTTTGCATATTACCCTTTTATTATATAGGATAATGAAATCAGAGATGATAATACTGGGCTATGTTTGGTCACTTGGATTAAAAAGCCCTTGAAATAGAATGAAATTTTTATAATATACATTGCATCATGTGACTAAATGTTAGCCAAGGCCCCAAGGACAAAGCTTTTATCATTGGCAGAGTATAGCAGCAAGAGCTTTTGTTTTCTCTTGCAATCAGCACTTTGTGTTTAATGTTTTAACATATTTGGCAAACACTCAGGAAAAGGTTGTAGATGTTACCTTTAATTGGACTTTAAAAATTAATATGGTGAAACAGTGTTCAGATTTTTGCCCTTTTGCCATTGACAAGATGAAGAAAACTCAGAGCACTTTTCTCAGCTTTATTTTGTTCTTGAAGAAGGTAGTGGTATTAAGAAGAAATTATTTGCTCTAAATGGTACTGAGACCAGTTGCATTTTGAAGGGTGTTTTATTGTGTGTGTGTGTGTGTGTGTGTGTACATAATCTATGTACAATAATAAATAATGGTTGTATATGAGAGGTACTATTGAAATAAATATTTGAAACACATTTCTGCCAACGATCTCAATTATTTTTTCCCCAAACAAAAATACCAGATGTGGAAAACTGATTAATTTGGTTTTAAGCCACTCTTCCAAGCCCTTGCCACCTTCTAATGGTTGTACAAATGAGAACGAAAAACAGAGACTATAAACTAGTCTTGATAATCCTCAAGGTGAAATTTTGCTTTTTTTCCCCCAGTTAATTTAAGTCAGAACTCAATATTTTTTCTAGCTTCAGAAATGGGTTGATGCCACCTCAAAGTGAATGGGGGTCTTTCTTGGGCAATAATAATTTTTTTTTTAGGAATTTTTAAAAATAAATCTTGATTGTTCAGATTATTACAGACTAGGAGCCCGGTGCACAAAAATTTGTGCACTCGGGGGTCCCTCAGCCCAGCCTGTACCCCACAACCTGCCACCTGCCACTTGCATATCTCGCCCCACCTACCCCACACACATCACCTGCTACCACTGATCACGCCACCAACCACCGGGCTGATCTTGCTCCTCACCCTCACATCACCCGTCACCCCACTGATCGCTC
>PVJC01049399.1:0-12181 GCA_004026665.1 Murina feae | reverse complement strand
GCTTGGTGGGCTTCCCAGGCCCTTGGAGGGGCATCAGGGAGTGGGAAAGAGGCGGCAGGGGGTCGGTGGCCTGCTTGGTGGGCTTCCTAGACCCTTTGCGGGGCATCGGGGAGCGGGAAAGAGGCAGCGGGGCAGTCTCGGCCTGCTTGGCAGCTGCCCAGGCCCTTTGTGGGGCACCGGAGAGTGGGAAAGCAAGGCTGCAGGGGCCAGGGGCCTGCTTGGCAGCTCCCCAGACCTCTTGGCGGCACCGGGAAGTGGGAAAGGAAGGCAGCAGGGGACCGGTGAGTGGGAAAGAGTCGGTGGCCTGCTTGGCGGCTCCCCAGGCCCTTTGGGGGCCACTGGGGAGCGGGAAAGCAAGGTCTTGGGGGCTGGGGACCTGCTTGGCGGCTCCCCAGACCCCTTCTGGGGGTCAGGGAGCAGGAAAAGGCTGGCCTGACCACGAGGCAGGGTTTTCCCTGCTTTCTGGTGGCTGGAGGAAGATGGGCAGTAGGCAAGCTTGGAAGGCAGGCAGCACCCAGCCCTGGCCACAGCTCAAAAAAGAGAACAACATGCAGGGGAGGGCAAGAGTCTGAGAGATCAACATAGAGGGGGTGCCTGCTCCAAGCCTCCACAGTGTGCCTGGGGGCAGGCCCCCAGTAGGTAGACACACACAGGAGGACTGCTCCGAGCCTCTGATGTGGCTGGGGGCAGGTCCCCAGTGGCCACACACATACACACACACACACACACACACACAGAAGGTGCCTGGCAGACTGGGGCCATCATAGGATATCCACTGAGGGGTCCTAGACTGTGAGAGGGCACAGGCCGGGCTGAGGGACTCCCTCCACCCCGAGTGCACAAATTTTTGTGCACCAGGCCCCTAGTATATATAATATTCATATATACATAATATGTATACTTATGATATATATGTATATTGTTTCTCAAGTGCCATTTGGACCAGTTTTCATGTCTTATTGGTTCACTCATTAATTAAATGAGTTAAATAAAGTCTTTACATTTACATGAGAATCATGCTTTTGTTCTTTTGAAAATACTAATTTTACATCTAAGTACATTTAAAGTTGAATTTCACTAAGCATAATTCTAAAAAATAAAAAGAATCTGGGCTCTCAATATAAAGCTTTAGTTTTGAATTCTGGCACCAGCAATAAGTTAGATTAAAATAGGTAAGTTGAGCCCTAACTGGATTGGCTCATTGGATAGAGCATCGGCCTGGGGGCTGAAAGGTCCCAGGTTCGATTCAGGTCAAGGGCATGTACCTGGATTGTGGGCACATCCCTAGTAGGGGGCGTGCAAGAGGTAGCTGATTGATGTTTCTGACTCTCAGTCCCTCTCCCTTCCTTTCTGTAAAAAATAAATAAAATATATTTTTAAAAAATAGATAAGTTAGTAAGAAAATATATTTAAAAATAAGTTTTATTTTTAAATCTATTTCTTTAGAAGAATTTCAGATTTACAGGAAACTTGCAAAGGTAGTATAAAGAATTGCCATATATCTGACACACATTTTTTTCTATAGTTAATCCTTTACAGTATCATGGTACATTTGCTGCAAAAAAAGAACCAACACTGATTAATACCACTAACTAAACTCTACATTTTATTTGGGTCTCATTCGATTTTCTAAATGTCCTTTTTCTGCTCCAGGATTTCATCCAAAATGCCCCATTGCATTGAGTCATCATGTCCCTTTAGCCTCCACTGGTCTGTGACACTTTCTCAGACTTTCCTTGTTTTCGAAGACCTTGACAGTTTTAAGGAATGCTCCTCAGGTATTTTGCAGAATGCCTCTTAATTTGGGAATGTTTGATATTTTTCTCATGATTATACTAGAGTTATGGGTTTGGAGGTGGATGCCCACAGAAGTGAAGTGCCATTCTTATTCTGTTATGTCAAGAGCACATGCTATCAACACCTATGAGGGATGATGTTAAAACTCTGAGGTAGTATTTGTCAAGTGGTTCCACTGTGCTGTTATTTCCCCCACTTTCCAAACTCTTCCTCTTTGGAAACCAGTCATTAAGCACAGTCCACAGGTGGTAGGGACGGGGATGATTGAGCTGGATTTTTTGTAGGAAAGCGTATTGACTAAATTGCTTGGAGTTTTCTGTATAGGAGATTTGTCTATTCTTCCCTATTTATTTATTCAATCACCTATATATATATTAGTGTGGACTCATGGATATTTAGGTTGCACTGTGGGTTCAATCCAATATCACATTAGTTACTTCATAGCTCAATTGCCCCACCTGTGGCCATTGAGAACCCTTTCAGGTTGGTGCCCTGTCCCTTTGACATGCCCACCTTTTGCTTTTTGAGTACTGCACATTTTTAACACTGAACCTCAGGGTTCTCACCAGCAGAAGAATAGTAAAGTTGATCTTTTAATACTGTTATGAGGAATTATAACAAATAAGAATGGTAAAATGATGGCTCTACTTTCTACGCATTTATGTGCCAGCTATTCTGAGTGCTTAACACTATTAAGTCACTGAAAAGAATTTGTGTTAATCAAGTGCCTAGCCCAGTGTCTGGTACTTAACATATTTTTTAAAAGAAGACTCCTCATCAGGGGTGACCCAGATTCCAACTAGGCATCTGCTAGTGGAACACAAAGTGGTGCCTTCACTGTTGGTTTATACCAGGTGGCCAACTACAAATGACACGGGGAGTCCATGTCCCACACTCTTTCTGATTATTCAGCCTCCACTCAGAGGTCTGCCCTGTCATTGACAGTTTCATTAGGTGAGATGTCATTAGTGGTGTAGTCAGCATCCTCCAGGCACCAAAGCAACTAACCTTGGTATTGGTCCTTATTGAGTATTTTACGTTTGACTGAGTTGAAATAGAACTGAATGATTGAGAAGTGGATAAGACTGAGTTAGACAGCTTCTTCCACCAAAAAGACTGTCTCCAAGTCTTTTATTTTTAAGGGATATTTTTCTTTGAGGCTTTTTTGAGGGTTTTTTTATATTAGATTAGAGGCCTGGTGCACAAAATTCATGCACTGGAGGAGGGTCCCTCAGCCCAGCCTGTGCCCTTTCACAGTCTGGGACCCCTCAGGGGATGTCTGACTGCCCTTTAGGCCCCAAGGGATCGAGCCTAAGCCAGCAGGCAGACATCCCTCTCGCAGTCCAGAGCTCTAGCAGTCCAGGACCCTTCGCTCTTTACCACCAGACTGCCTCAGAGTGGGAGAGGCTCCCGCCACTACTGCCATGCTTGCCAACTGTGATCTGGGCTTCTGGCTGAGCAGCGCTCCCCCTGTGGGATCTCACTGACCAGCCAGGGGCAGCTCCTGCATTGAGTGTCTGCCCCCTTGTGGTCAGTGCACTTCATAGTGACTGGTTGTTCCACCATTCAGTCAATTTGCATATTAGGGTTTTATTATATAGGATGCTTAACAGCCAGAAATAGTATAAAAAAGAAATCTTCTTCTCAACATGAAAACTTCATTGAATGGTGAAGGTGTCTTCACTGATCTGGAGCAAACACACTCATTAAAATCATCCATCATCTTTATAAGGGGAAAAATTAGAAGACTTGGGAGTAATGGGTCCAGCCATAGACTCATTACTTAAATAGCACATATTAACAAGGGTGTTTATGCCACCTAGTGTGGTGAATAAAATGAAAAATGAGTAGGTCTGCTTAGCCCTACAAAATTCACCCAAAGCAATATGCACCTCTGGCAGAAAACTTAAAAGCAATGTACAGAAAGAGATAAAATTAAATTATTTGCTGTACTCCAATACAGAAGAAAGAGCAAGGAGGCTGCCAAGAAATGCCAGAGGCTTCCTTTGCCCAGATGGAGCCTGAAAAATTACACAAGGGATTTCAAAAGAAAATTCAGAGGTAACATGTGGACCAAAAGTGATTTATTCTTTTCAATAAGCCCTTTGTAAATGAGGAAATAGGATTCAGAACTGGTTTGGAATAAGAGTCTAAAAAAACTCACACCTTAGGTCTACAGAATGAGGAAGATGATCATATGGGAATGAGAAACTGAGAAGGCGTTGAAGACTTAGAAAGACAGGAAGATACAGAGACTCCTTAGAACAGGCCTCCTTCTTCCACTTTCCATCCCCACCTCTGCTACTGGCTGATACCTGCCCCACCCATGACAACACGTGCTCCTGTATAGACAGGTCTGCTATAAAGTAAAATCTGAACCCATGTTGGCATCTCTTTCTGATACTACATTCTGAAAAAAAAAAAAGAGCCCAGTAGTAGGTTTCTGAAACCCACCAAAGAAGGATTTTTATTCCTGAGCAGCCAGGAAGGGATAGAGAAAGGAGGTGCTTTCACAGGAGACAGGGTTGCTTTCAGATCAGCAGGAGGGTTGGAGCATCAGACAGTAGGGTTAGGGATAAGGATTTTTACAACAGTGAAGAGCCAGGCCTCTCTTGCCTGCTTTGCCATAGCACTCATAGAAGCAGCACTGGAATGCTTTGCAGGGGCTGGGAAAGAAGGATAAAAAGGCTTGTACAAATGTGTAAAGCAGGACTTCTCTGTGTGAGCCTCACTCTCAATAACAGTAGCCATAGAGGAAGGACAACCTAGGCAAAGGCTCCAATAAGACCCCCTGTTCTCAACACCCTGTGAGTCTGAGGTTCTCAACACCCTGTGAGTCCCTTTCCCCACACAGAAGGAAAGGGACTCCTCCTAATGACTGAGATTGAATTTCCGATCCTCCAGGTGATAAGGGCAGAAAAAAAAGGTGATTTAGGAAAATAATGAATGTGATATTTCTTGCATGTTAGAGTTATGGATTAAAAATCATAAGCTGATTTTATACAATATACAATTCCTCATTAGCATTATGCAATACATAATCCTTCATTTTTCTGGAAGCAGCCACCAGGAAAATGGGATAAAGAAGAGAGGCTCACAAATCATTCTCTGTTCCGTCCTCCTGCCTTGCTCCCTGTGGTCCAAAGCTCACTTGGGATGTGCATGATGGGAATTAAACTACTCAGTTATGTTCTTGGTGGAATATGCTCCCAGCATTAATGAGTGATGTCTAATCCCAGAGCAAAAATACATATTCAGACCTTCACTTGTATATCTCCTCTATGCTGGATGCTCATAGTAGAAAGTGATGTTATACAAGCAAGCTCTTCGCCAGTGTCCAGTTTAGTAAAGGAGGCAGGTATTTAAACAGAGTTCCAACTCAACCACAGTGTGTTCACTGCAGGACAGTTCTGTATGCTGAGGGGAGGTCAAGTTCCCATAGTTAGACAGACTCGCTTTCAAATCTTGGCTCTTCCACTCACTACTAGTGTGCCTTTAAACAAGTGCTTTAAGTTCTCTGGACCTTGGTTTCTGCATCTGTAAAATAATGTTAACCATGCCTGCCTGATAGAGTTGTTGTGGTGATTAAATAAAACAAAAGGGACAGCTAACATTTATTAAATGATCATTAGGCACAGTTCTAAGAATTCTGCATTTCTATAATGCCCTTCCACTACACAATATCCTATGAAGTACTTATATCTATTATCCTTGTGACACAGATGAAAACCTGAGGGCAAACTCAAATAATTTGATAAATAATAGAACCATAAATATTAAAGACTTAACATACTGTTAAAAATAATTGAAATAAATAGTAAGTGGTTTTGTATACATGTAAACAAAAATCTCACTGTAAACCAAAAAAAAAAAAAAAAAGAAGAGTAACCAGTCTACTAGCTGATTAGGAAGGCAATAATTTTGAGATGGGTTTGGAGAGGTAAGTAGGAATTTTCCAAACAAAGACATGGGGAAGATGGGGGCCGGGATTAATTAGAGATAGGAATATTTGCCAGTCAAGAAGTATGAAATAACCTGAAATGGAGTTGCAGATGGGGATCAAGAAGCCCAATGGGACTGAGGTACAGGGCTTTCTGAAATAGGGAGGTAGAACTAGAGAGGCAGAATTTTAGCCTAAATCAGTATCATCCTGCATACATAGCCTAGCTCAGCTCAGTATGCTCAGGGAGAGTTCTTTGAGTGAAGGAGGGATATGAGCACACTGTTTTGTAGGTGGATAACTAAGAAGAGGAGTTATTACAGATGGAGGTAAGAATACACTAGCAGCGACTGAAAGACCAGTTAGAAGAATGTTTTAAAAATCAAGGTGGGCTGTGATGAATATAGCAATAGTGGGAATGCAAAAGAAACTAGGCAGTAAAGGAGAATCAGCAGTAGTAACAAATTGTATATATCTGTCTCTTTATTCAAGAAACTAGGAGCCCAGTGCACGAATTTGTGTAGCTTGAAAGGAACTATAGGCCATGAGGCTGCAGTGGGCACAGGGGCGGGTCTCGAACCATCCTCCACACCCCTGCTCGACCCCTCCTGCCATGGCCCCCAGATCCTGTCTGCCAGCAGCCCTACCCCCACTGCCACTGCTCCCATGTGCTGACAGTGCCAACCTCATTCGCACCCGCTTATGGAGTGGAGCAATTGGGGCTGGTGCCAGCAGTGGGTGTGAGCAGGGCTGGCGATGTCAGCAGGTGCTAGCAGTGACTGCTGTCCCAATCACCCCTCAGGAGCAGGGTGAGGTGAAGAAGCCCTGAGGGGTAATCAGGGTGTCACTGGGCACCAGCAGCAGGTGCGAGTGGGGCCGGCGCCGGTAGTAGGTGCGAGTGCCAGGTGGGACCATGGCACACGGGAACAAGTAATTTTCAGTAACCACCAGAGGCTCACCCCAATGACAGTGACCAGCACCCCGCCTTGGTCTGGAGTCCTGTTCACCTGCTCCACCATCCCACCAGGGCTAACGCCTACCATGTTCTGCACTCTTCTGCTTGCTGCCAACAACCGCCATGTTCCACGCATGCCCCCTAGTAGTCAGTGCACATCACAGCGACCAGTTGTTAGGTTGTTGCACCATTTGGTCTATTTGCATATTAGCCTTTTATTATATATGATGATAGTAGATGAGAAGCTAAGTACCATGTACTTTGGATAAACCAAGAAACAACATGGGAAACAATAATGTATGTGCTTGGTGATGGAGAGAAGAATACAGCCTTCTGACAAGGGAGCTTGCCAAAGCCTTAAATACAGAATGTAAAAATTGAAGGAAAGCTGAGTTGGGAATGGAGAGCTTGTTTAGGAATGTGTTTGACATATCAAGTTGACTCAAAACTAGAAATATGAGTCTAAAACTGGTAAAATAGCTTAGACCCAATATTATAAATATGAGAGTGAGAGCATTTTCACAACCATATTACTTGAACATCCATTCAGTAATTTGGATTAGACTAAGACTTGTTATCACCATTTCACTGGATGTGCCAACTTCTCATGGCAATGCATCATCTTGGCAAGTGACATCCTGTCTGCAAAGACAGTACCCACACTGTTGGGATGTGGTACATAGAGCAATGTACCACAGAAATCCTTCTATAAGGGAGAGCTAGAATCTCATGTTTTGTCCATCAACCCTCAGCATTCATGATAAGCCCTAGAGTAAACATATGTCAAATGAATGTCCATGTACAACAATTTTTTTCTTCCAAATTTAATAATCTATTGCTTTATATATTGGGTTTTGACATGTTAGATTTGTTCAGTGGGCTTCCTGGGTCCTCTCTATGTAACTAGAACTATTATTATTACAAGGGTGTTCTCTGATAAAATAACTCTAGTTCTCCAGAATCCTGTAATGTGTTGTGAGCTTGGTAAAGAGCAGCCAACAGATTTCCCAGGAAATTAAATGCCATTTACACCCAGAGCTGAGAAGTGTGTTTAACTCTGACTCCTCACCGTGCTGACCTAGTGGTTTGCTTCACTTGTATAAATGTATTTCCCTGTTAAATATTCCCAGAGCTGGCTCTGCTGGTAGATGATGCATCCGTATAACTATGTGCTCACTCAAACTCTTTGCTGATGGCTATAAATGCACTTGTCAGCACCACGTCACCCATTTTGGGTCCCACCAACTTATGGAAAACACCCACTACTTTCATAGCACTCCTCTGTATGTTGGGAGGAATTGTAACAATAATCTCTAATATTTATTGAGCACATGTATCTGGGTACCAAACACTATGTCCCATAATTTTCTTGTTTTATTGCCTTTATTTATCACAATATCTTTCAGTATTTTTTACTTTTCAGTATTCAAAAGTTTCACTGCTATGTCCCTTTACACAGTATCTGATATACATGAAATACTGAATAAATAATTTTGGAATATATTGAGTCAAGGGGAGAATGGATTAGATGATGAGTCTCTTTTGCAATAGAACATTTGTTATTTGATAGCATTTATTAGTCTCGGGCTCAGGAAGAAGCTTACAATCAGGTTGTTAATATAAACTATACACAAATAAAAGTGTAAAACCCTTGCAAAGCATTATAACATAAACATGAGCGTAGATGGCAAAGGGTGAATGAGTTATCTAAATGCCTGGGAGACCAGGAGGGAAGGAGACTTTGGAACCTGGTAGAGACAATCAGAAAAAAGTTGCATGGAGAATAGATTCCAAAGCAGCCAGATATGTACAAAGCCTCAAGAAAGTGGGAAAAATTACAAGTAACCACAGTTGTCTTGTTTCTTGGCAAATGCTTCTATCCCTGTGCCAGCAGGTGCCCTGGAGATCAATAACTCCTTAACTGTTGTTCTCACATAATTGAAAAACTATAGGGGGACTTTTGGCCCACCTTTAAGGACGAGTCATAACTTGACAGCTCTATAGAGAGAGGACTTGAATTTCCTCCAAAAATGCTAGTGCTGACACCCGGCTGCCCAGAGTAAGCCTTTCAGTAAAAATTCAATCACCTCTTTGCTGAACTTCATGAAAGAGGAAAAGGGAACACTTTTTCTGACAGTCACTTAACCTCTTCAAGCCAGAGCTCCTCATCAGTAAAACAGGAATGTCCTCTGTTTCTGAGAGGTGTTGTGAGGAGAAACTCAAGCAGCCAAAGCTTCGAAGCTCCCAGGTGGGGTGTATTTCTGAATCTGTAGTATCCATCTTCTAGAGAGATTTATGGTGATCTTTGAGATTAAAACATGGGACTGTGTCTAATTCTATGAATTATAAAATCCACATCAGGGTTTCTCAGCTTTGGTGCTATTGACATTGTAGATGAGATCGTTCTTTGTCGTGGGGGCTGCTCTGAGCATTATGAAAGGGTTAGCAGCATCCCTGGCCCCTACCTTCTGGATGCCAGTAGCATCTCCTCAGTCATGACAAGCAAATGTTTCCAGATATTTTCAGATGTGCCCTGGGGAAAAAGTAGTCCCCAGTGGGAGGACTACTAATCTGTATTATTGTAAAGTGAGATAATTTTGTAAAGTCTCAATAAACAGAAGCTAAAGGTACAAATGTGTGAATGTATGGATGAATTACTTAGGGAACTGAAAGACTGTCTAAACTAACCAAAAGTAAAGTTAGGACATCATCCTACACTCCATGTCAGATGACAAGAAAAAGCAAATATTGTCACTATCCATAATGGGATGTAAAGACATGCCCAGGACAACAAAAAGCCAAGTCTAACTGTGATGACGCAGAATACTAATTAGTCTAATTAGTCTGTATAGTCTCGTCAAAGTAGACACTGCATAGCATTAATCTTTGTCACCTAAATAGCAGCCGACACCTAATAAATTTCTTATTTCTGATAAAGAATATCCAAGAAGTTGTGCTGGAGGTCCATTTGACCAGAGGACAAAAAGGAGTGCCCCAGGCAAAGAGAACAGCACTCAGGGTGTGGAGGAGGGAGTGTGCATACTTCTCTTTGGCTACATAATCCTATAACTCAGATGTCTACAAAGTCAGAAAGCCAGTGGATACCATCACAAAGACACAATCTATCTGCAGATGTATACAATTATCATTAACATTTAATTAAGCATATAGATGATCATCAATACAATTTTGTTGAGAAAAAATGGATATACTAAAACCACAGGGACTCGAGAATAAGGGATTTTGTTTAAAACACAGAGGAAGCACTTAGCTCAGTAGTTAGAAAACAGGCAGTGACCCCTACCAATAAAAGGTAATAAAGGCCAAACTGTTGATTAAATGAATCAGTTCAAGAATACAAAGCCATGGACAGCATGGTATGTGAGACCACTCTGAGAAAGAATTGGACCTCACTCTGTTACTTGGTAACCATATGACTGTGTAGACAGTTCATTTATCCTCATCCCCCAGGATGTCCTCTGCTTGTGTATCAATGGAGTGGTTATCCCATCCTTAAAGTTGCTTTGAGAATTGTGGGGGCCATTGTTATTTTCTATGCTCATTTCCTTGCTTCTTTTAGATAACAAGTCCCCACTTCCACCCTGAATGGAAGCTCTCATTCTCATGACCCTTCACTAGCCTGATTGGCCGTCATCTGTAGACTAGAGAGGTAGACATACCCCAAGCCAGGCCTGGGAACTCTCAAACAGGAAGTTGGAATGCACCTTTTATAACTATAAAGTTATGTCCCAGCATTGTTAACAACAGCTCCAAAAAATAGACATTATTATTATGATTATTCATGAATAGCAGACAATAGCATTCACACACTGATGTGCATGAAAATATCTATTGAGCACCAACTCAGTGTCTGGCACTGTGTCATGTACCTTATACACATTTTCATTAACTGGCAAGGTGACTACAAGAGTAAGGAATTATTAACATCTCTATTTTACATATGAGAAAATTGAGAACAGAAAAGTTGATTAAACTCTCTGATCTCAGCTGGTAAATGATAGAGCTGAGAACCCTCTTAGAATACGGTGCATATATCATCCCCATTCACTCCTAAATGCTTTGGTGTGTATTTCCTAACTTTCCTAAGAACAGGGACATTTACTTACACCCCACAGTACAATTCATGATTTTTTACATTAATATAATGATATGTATATTAATATATTATATTATAGCTCACATTTAAATTTCACTGACTATCCTAGTATACTTTATAGCAATGTTTTTAATGCATAATCCAATGCAAGATCAAACATTACATGTAAGTGCTGTGTCTTTTTGGTGTCCTTTAGACTGGGAATATTTTAAAGTGGGTATGTGTTTTAGGCCCAGGGCCAACTAAAATGATGTATCTAGTCTCTGGCTGTGGCCATAGTCCTCACACTATCAACATAAACATAGTCTTCCTTTTTCTATAAGGATGAGAACTCCATAATGTTAAATTAGGACCTCACTGCTTCTTAAAAGTTACTGCCACTAAGGCAGGAGGGGTCCAGGAGTAGGCAACTTACAAAGGCAACAGTGAGGATACTTGGAGATTGAGCAAATAAATACACTAAGAATAATGGGAAGCAGGTTTTTACTGTCAGAGAAAAGAATTACAAATATGGAAAAGGAAAAAAAAACAGAATAAATATTTTGGGATTAAATTCAAATTGAAGGTATTTGTGTGAACTACTCATGGTAATGATAGATGATAGATAGGTAGATAGATAGATAGATAGATAGATAGATAGATAGATAGATAGAGGATAAATAATGTGTGTGCATTACCCATTATACCTGTGGCTAGAGCCTAGAAGCAATGACAATAACCATGCTCTATACCTGGATCACAGTCTCCAATTATTATAATAAAAGGAATCACACTTCCTGGGAGAAATGACTGATTCCAGGGCTGGATCTGGGAAAGTACAAGATAAGACTGAGACATCTAGTTGTTTAGAATGTAAGAACATGCTCAAAAAAAAATGGTGTCAGAGGACATAGAAATCTGTTTGAAAAGACTCTCATAGACAATCTAAGACATTTTGAGATTAAATACAAGAAATTAAAATAACTGTACATCACATATCAAATAAAATAAGATTCACGACCCCTTAGAGGTATAAATAAGTAAATGAGAATAGAAAGCTCTCTCTTACAGCCAACTAATAAATATAAATAGATTGGACAAAACATCCTTTGGCATCCATAATAACAGTAATTGATAAATACTTCTTGCCTGAAGCAAGAACCCTCCAATGGATACTAAAATTAGTGAATAAAAATCCTTTGTAATAAAAGCCTAATATTCAAATCAACCAAATGGCAGAACAACTGACCACCAGACACTCAATGCAATAGCTGCCCCAGCCCACAGGCCCCAGGCCAGCCAAGGTAGGTGCCAGTGGAGGGGGCCCCCTGATCACTCAGCTGGTTGCCCTGCAGAGGGAGGCTTGGTGGCAGGAGGAGATCAGGGGGTGGGG